>NQII01008027.1:0-35307 GCA_002778355.1 Clitarchus hookeri | reverse complement strand
AGGGGACGCATGAACATTCCCAATATCCCAGGGCTTTAAGCTTGGGTAATCCAACCTGCTGCTGGAGAGAGTTGGTCTTAGATGCCAGGCCTGTCTTTAGAAATTGGTATGGTAATAAAGTGGGGTGATATGGCACTGGCTACCATTGTGTGTGCACTTGTGCATGGTAATGACGAATTAGCATAAGTAATATAGGGTGTAAAGGTCTATAATAATTCTGGGTGACTCCTTCACGTTGTCTGAGTTGATTGCCTATGGTGGCAAACAATTCATGGCACATCAATGAGGATNATTCTGGGTGACTCCTTCACGTTGTCTGAGTTGATTGCCTATGGTGGCAAACAATTCATGGCACATCAATGAGGATGACAAAGAACACGCCTTAAAACGACAAAAGAGGATGGGAACAGATGTGTGTTGTGGATGATGGAGGTGACGGTTGCCATAGTATGGTATGAGTGGGGTTGATATGATAACCCCAGCTAAGGTAGAAAAATTCTGTGTTGGTATGNACGGTTGCCATAGTATGGTATGAGTGGGGTTGATATGATAACCCCAGCTAAGGTAGAAAAATTCTGTGTTGGTATGGAATGCTTAGTATAACAGAATTCCTTTGTGGAAGGATGATCTTTGACGAGTTTTTGAGATCAGTGATGGCTCTACTCTATGCCAACGTTTTCCCGGGGAAGCCTATAAGTCTTAATAAAATTGCGGAATCCTAAAAGAATGGCTTAAATGAAGAACGTAGTGCTCCCAGTATGCCCTGTTGGGGATTGGTCCTGGGAGTTGGTGGAGGTGAGTTCGGGCTCAGCATCTACCAGGAGACATTGTGACAACCAGTAGTGCTAGAGCAGTTCTTTATCATTGGGGTTAAGATCGAGCATGCAGTCGAAGAAACACTGTTGTACAGATTTACAAACTAGAGTTTTGTCGTTTTTCCTGTAACTTTGATGCCAGTTCTCTACCTTGGTGTGTAACTTAGTTTGCACAGTTGTGTTACACTTATGTGATGTTAAATGTGAACTCAGAAATAATCTTCGAAAGTTAATTTTGCTTCAGAATTAAGAGATAGTTCTACAAAAACAATGGTATTTCTTTAAATAATGGCAACAAGCGAGGTGGTGCAGTGGTAAACCTTCGGACTCGCATTCGGGAGAACCCGGGGTCGAGTCCCAGTCCTGCCATTCTCATTTCGATTTCCCATGATTACCCGAAATCACTCCAGTCGGATGCTGGGATGGTTACTTACTACAGACCACTGCCAATTCCTTCACCATTCCTGCTTCTCTGAGAAACTTTTTCGGTCTCTAATGATCTTGCTGTCGACGACACGTCAAGCCCTACCTACCTACCCAGTAAGTGGTCAGCAAATTGAGCCACAACAGCCATCCAGCGCTGTCTTGGTGAGATATGAGAGGTTTGGCCAGTGCCCCAGCCAGGCCATGGGTGGAACAGTTAGAGAATGGGTTCCTCTCGTGCATATCGTGTATAAGACTGGCATTATGTTACCTGGCCAACACATGTGAGGGATGGGAGCACCTGTGGTGACAGGACATGATCCNTGTATAAGACTGGCATTATGTTACCTGGCCAACACATGTGAGGGATGGGAGCACCTGTGGTGACAGGACATGATCCGTATGGCCTCTTTCACGCGTTTGTCAGTAAAGTTGAAAGAAGGTTTTTTTTTTACACAAAATGACAATTAAAATTATTGTATCCAACTAAGTTAATCAAATAATCTTGAATGCCTTTTAAGAGGTGTCACGCTGTCAAACAATTTCAGGTTAGTTTTGTTTCGTTTATGAAGGCTTGCATGCTTATAAACGAAATGTGTACACCATAACAATTTTCATACAGCTGTATTAACTCCAGAACAACATTTCTTTCCCCCATGTGTTGTCATCCATCTTTATGCTCATACTGAGCATATACAGTTGACTGTCTACTTTCTTTATTTGTTGTCATACAAGTATGGAGCTGCTGTCCCATTTTAATGGGCCAATGAACATTCTGATACTCTAAGGTAGCATGTTTGTGATTGGTCTGCAAAGAACTTAACCAAGTTAAAAACTTGATCATTCATACATTAAATGTTAACTAGCTAGTTTTGTATCAAAAATATGTTGTCTCGAAAATGTTTCACGATTTTCCAGTGTTTTCAGTTATGAATGGGGGAGGAGGCAGAACTCCTAACTTGTCCCCTCTCCCGCCTCATCATATGTGGACGTCCTCGTAAGCCCCGATGACTTGTCTTTGCATGCTTTGCGATATCATAACGGGCACAAGAGCTTGTATTTTGGGGAACTATAAAAGCATGCACAGTCTACTTGTTGAAGCAAAATAATCTCTCAATTAAGTTATGCTTGTTCTATATAGCCTTAACAAGTTTGTTTTCGATACTTAAGCTTAATAGCCACTTAATATCGATAACATCGCAGTCTCTAAAATATGATATAACTGGAAACATTTCTATTTAAGTTATTGATAAGATAAAAAATGTATATATCATTTGAACTCTGCGTGATATAGATATCACATATTATTGGCCTTGAATCACTTAAGTTGGTGAAAACCAGTATTTTGTAGATAATAAATATAAAAGCAGCATCGTTGCACATTGTGTATCAACATATGTGATACCTTACAGATATCATACTGCATGCACTTAGATATCTTATTTTTAATAGTGACAATGATCGATATAGCTATACATGGGATGGTCCAGGTGCGAGCCAATGTAATGGGCAATATGAGAAACATGGTTACATGTGGACGACTCAGAAATCTTCATGACAACGGAATCACTTAGCGAGGTGAGGCAACAGTGGCGTAGTGGCCAAGGCGCTCGCCTCCCACCACGGCGATCCGGGTTCGATCCCCGGCGGGTTCACTCCCGGATTTTTGCATCTGGGAATCGTGCCGGGCGATGCCGCTTGCCGGCGGGTTTTCTCGGGCTACTCCCGTTTCCCCCGCCTTCGCATTCCAGCGCCGCTCCATTCTAGGGTATCATTTCTGTCATGCTCGGGGATGACGGTCACCTACGGGTCCCAGCTGGAAAGACCGTCACTCGGAGGGTGTTGCCTTGCCCTGGGTGCGCTCCCTACATGCCATTATTATTATACCTAGCGAGATGGGCTAAGATTTGGGAGAACCTGGGCTCAAATCCCAGTCCGGCCACCCCGATTTCGGTTTTCCGTGGTTCCTCGAAATCCCTCCAGGTGAATTCTGGAACGGTTCGGTACTGCAGGTCATGGTCGATTCCTTCCCCACTCCTGCTTCTCTGAGCAACTTGCTCTGACTCTGATGGCGAGACTGCCGAAGTCGGGGTCTNTCGATTCCTTCCCCACTCCTGCTTCTCTGAGCAACTTGCTCTGACTCTGATGGCGAGACTGCCGAAGTCGGGGTCTGAGCTGTCTTGCACACAGCCTAACCACAGGGCACTTACGAATAAATAAGTGAAATATACCCCCCTCTCGTGCTACATGCAAGTTACAATTGGGGGGGGCAAAGGATGTTTATTACCCTCTCCCCTCTTTGCTGCTGCCAACACCCAAGTACAGTCGTCGCACAAGTCTTTGTGGTCGTGTGCACGACTGTAACTAATGCCAGATGTGCGGACTTTAAGGTAGGTGTATAGTGGCGTCCAATGGTCCACTGCACCTGACTGCACATCATTCGCACATATTGACAAGTAGTATGCACACTAACAACTTTGTTAGAAAAGTATGATTTATGTTACACATGATTTGTGTTACACATTAATAAAAAGTGCATATATTTTGTAATACTGTGAAATATTTAGCTAGAATTAATTCATTTTAATTTTTAAAACAATTATTGACATTTTTTAAAAGAATTTTTAACATATTTTCATTCTGGCTGCTTCAGAAAACGCATATTGCAAAAATAAAAACCCTCACTGAACAAGAAATATAATAATTACCATGGGTGCATATAATGGAAAATTAGTTATATTGATTAAAAATATTTTTTAATAATTGATTTTGTGAAAGTCAGTTTCAGCCACGGAAGTTACCACTTGTGAGTTGTACATGAAATGAGGTCTGTTTTCAGTGCAACACTTCGCAAAGTAGCTCGTTGATGTTTGTCATCTTAAAACCAGGGCACAACACCATGCTGTCGCAGGTCTGTTCCAGTGCACCATCTTGTAGAGTGACTCGGTGATGGTGGTCAACTTCGAGCCATCGTACAACGCCNCGCAGGTCTGTTCCAGTGCACCATCTTGTAGAGTGACTCGGTGATGGTGGTCAACTTCGAGCCATCGTACAACGCCAGGCTGTTTCAGGTCTGTTGTAGCATGTCATCTCGCAGAGCAGCTCTGCAATGGTGGTCAACTTCAAGCCAGGGTATAACGCCATGCTGTTACAATTCTGTTCCAGCAGACCATCTCGCAGAGTGACTCTGTATTAGTGGTCAACTTCAATATGGGATACAATGCCACGCTGTTGCAGGTATGTTCCAGCACGCCGTCTTGCAGAGTGCCTCGGTGATGGCGATGAACTTCAAGCCAGGGTACAATANGTTGCAGGTATGTTCCAGCACGCCGTCTTGCAGAGTGCCTCGGTGATGGCGATGAACTTCAAGCCAGGGTACAATACCATGCTGTTGCAGGTCTGCTACAGTGCCACTCTCACAGAGTGGCGCTGTNGATGAACTTCAAGCCAGGGTACAATACCATGCTGTTGCAGGTCTGCTACAGTGCCACTCTCACAGAGTGGCGCTGTAATTTTGGTCAACTTCAAGCCAGGATATGCCATGCTGTTGCAGGTCTGTTCAAGCATGCCATCTCNATTTTGGTCAACTTCAAGCCAGGATATGCCATGCTGTTGCAGGTCTGTTCAAGCATGCCATCTCGCAGAGTGGCTCCGTGATGGCGGTCAACTTCAATCCTGGCTACAACGCCACACATGAGGCGTTCCTCCTGGGTGAGGCCCTCGGCTTTAATGGCACCAGCACCGATGAATTGGTAAAGTTCCTGCGGTCTGTGACTGCAGAGGATATCGTGAAGGGTCAGCAGCTGGTCGGCACTGAGGAGGTGACTGCCACGTCTTCAGATTTTATTTTTACAGTGTGGTATCAAAAAATGTCTAGACTAGCTCAGTTTACATTGAGTACTTTATTTATCTATGTTACACGCTGTTACCTTCAAAATAGNGCTACAACGCCACACATGAGGCGTTCCTCCTGGGTGAGGCCCTCGGCTTTAATGGCACCAGCACCGATGAATTGGTAAAGTTCCTGCGGTCTGTGACTGCAGAGGATATCGTGAAGGGTCAGCAGCTGGTCGGCACTGAGGAGGTGACTGCCACGTCTTCAGATTTTATTTTTACAGTGTGGTATCAAAAAATGTCTAGACTAGCTCAGTTTACATTGAGTACTTTATTTATCTATGTTACACGCTGTTACCTTCAAAATAGCTCCCTTGCACAGCAATACAGTGCTCCCAGAAATCCTGTCATTTATGAAATGTGTCTTGGAAGTCTTCTTCTCGAAGAGTTTCAAGGGCCTTCTGTGATTCATGCGGGATCTCTGCGATGGTGGATCGCTTCCCTAAGGGAAGCATCTGTCTTCACAGTGGATTAGCCCATCATCTCCACGACCGAAAANTGCGATGGTGGATCGCTTCCCTAAGGGAAGCATCTGTCTTCACAGTGGATTAGCCCATCATCTCCACGACCGAAAATGGAGAGCCACATCCACAGCTCGGCCAAGTTCATGCACATCGTCTTTTTTTTTTTTTAATCCATGGCATTGTGCTTTGATAATTCATCCCCAAAGGCCAGACTTCCAATCGGGAGAGATTTGTCCAGATTTGTGGCGAAACTGGATGATTCACGACAATTTATCCTTTCCACGAGCTCTCCTCCCATAAGAGTTTCTCACCGGAACAACGTGGTCTTGCTTCCGTACCCAACCTTCCAGCCAGGTTTGGCTTCTGCGGACTTCGAACCCTTCCCGAATATGGGAATCCAGCTCAAAGTTCGCCACTTTGACACCACTGGGGANTGGCTTCTGCGGACTTCGAACCCTTCCCGAATATGGGAATCCAGCTCAAAGTTCGCCACTTTGACACCACTGGGGATATCCACCATGAATCGCAGAATTGGTTGCTCGACACACTCCGAGAAGGTTACTTTCGGAAAAAATTTCAAAAGTGGCAGAAACTCTGGTACCACTGTACTGCTGTGCCAGGCGAATACCTCAGAATTTTATTTACCACCTCGTTTTCATTTATTGTATTGGATACATAATTCGTACATTTTACATGTAGTACTGAAATTCGTCAAGTAGCCCTGTTGATCCTAGGTTAAGTTGTACAGTTGGTAATTTATTATACAGACATAATTCTGGACATAATCGAAATTCAACTAAATAAAATGACGTATGAACTTATTGGATACTCTTGCAGGCAAACATACGATAATAATAAAGATACATTTATATTATCTTACAATTATGATCTGTAGATTTTATAACATCAAAAAGTACTAAATACTTGATATTTGGAAATGGTTGTGGAAACTTTTAAAATTTAAGATATCGCTGTCTGCTAAAAGTTACTTCTAGGTTTTATGTCAGTACNGAAATGGTTGTGGAAACTTTTAAAATTTAAGATATCGCTGTCTGCTAAAAGTTACTTCTAGGTTTTATGTCAGTACTCACGAAATTCTTGCAGTGTCTTACAAATATGGTTTTCTATCTCTATTTAAAAATACGCTGGTGGAAAATGGAAAATGAACACCCGGACGCAATGGTCCCACATAAATGGAGGTGTTATTGAATAATTATACATGTTGTACACTGTATATGATAATGATCACACAGGGTCGTACACCTGTGGACAGAGGCGACAGAGTGTCTTGAACAACAATATCAGCATCTTGTGTAACCGCCTTTAGCGACGATGCAATCCTGCAGTCGTGCATTGAAACGATTATAAAGGTGTCGAATGTTGTCTTTAGGGAAAGTGTTCCACGCTAATTATACCTGTTGTTGCAATTGGTCGAGTTTGTTGCCAGTATTGCAGACCACACCAAACGCCTCTCCAACATTTCCCATGCATGTTCAATGAAAGAGAGGTTGGGGGGTCGTGCTGGCCAGGGAAGTTGACGAACACCTTCGAGAGCGCGTTGGGTAATACGAGAAGTGCGTGCACGGGCACTGTCCTTCTGGAAAAGGACATATCCTTGGTGTTGTAGGAAAGACAAAAAATGGGCTGGGTGATGTTCTGGATGTAATGTTCACTGTTCAGTGTTCCCTCAACAAACACCAGAGGCATACGGTCATTGTAGGCTATTACCCTCCAGACCATGATACCAGGAGTTGGTCCTGTATGTCGCTGCCGAATACATTCTGGTTGTTGCCACTCTCCTGGTCAACGGCGCACTCGCGAACGTTCGTCACTTGCGCCAAGGCAGAATGTGCTCTCATCACTAAACACAACTCCGCGCCATTCATCCCTCCAGTTGCGTCGTTCGCGGTGATGAGGTGTGAGAGGAAGCCTGGCGAGCGGCACCCTTGATCGTAGCCCAGCGCCCAGCAAACGGTTGATAATGGCCCTAGATAACACTCTGGGTGCAATAGTGGCCCCAATGTGTGCGGCGGTTGCCGTGCGATCAGCAATGGCTGCTCGTCTGATGCGGTGGTCCAGGCGGGAATCTGTAAGCCGCAGCCGTCCGGAACCAGGTTGACGAGCATGTGCACCATCGTTGGACCACTGGCATCACCAATGATGCACAGAAGACACTTCACGTCCTACGCATTGAGCAATTCTTTGGAAGGTCCATCCAGCCTCCCTCAGGCCCACAATACGACCTCGTTCAGAGTCCGTTAATTGCACGAAGTGTGGTTGTCTATGATGACGTGGCATGCCTACAATGCTTACTACACACAGGCCGGTGCTTGAAACAACAGACTACTCTTTCACCGAGTCAACTACAGTTGTATTGGACTCAACGGTGTTGTGCCTAGTACGTGGTTCCTACTCTGTCCACAGCACAGCGCTGTTGATCATTGCATGTACTGGCCTGTATTAGTCCCCCATGCGCATATGGTGCATCTACGTCACCGCTTTAGTGGTGTTCATTTTTCATTTTCCGACGGTGTATTTANGTCCCCCATGCGCATATGGTGCATCTACGTCACCGCTTTAGTGGTGTTCATTTTTCATTTTCCGACGGTGTATTTACAGATATGAAAGTCCTAAGGTTGGGTGATAATTTGTTGTACATTTGTATAGCTGAATATTATATTATGCCTTATATAAGCCGAACGAAGTGGTTATTGGAAATTTCACCAAAAATATACCTCTCTCCACTCTACATTGCATTAGCGTTCCACTGCCAAAGTGGTGAATGAAGCTTTCTATCTCCAGAACTGTGAATAAGTTATGTTATTTCTCATATTATTGGACGTATCTCCCCCTCCCCCANTCCAGAACTGTGAATAAGTTATGTTATTTCTCATATTATTGGACGTATCTCCCCCTCCCCCACCCCCTTCACCAATATATAGATATGATGTATTTTAAAGAATGGTATCATTTTAAAAAATGTACTACTTTACAAGATTTTGAACGAAATNATAGATATGATGTATTTTAAAGAATGGTATCATTTTAAAAAATGTACTACTTTACAAGATTTTGAACGAAATTGAATGTCTGAAGCCTTGACATTCCACACTCGTATCAAATCTAATACACCCATAGTGATAATGATGTAACACAAGCTTTTTNGTCTGAAGCCTTGACATTCCACACTCGTATCAAATCTAATACACCCATAGTGATAATGATGTAACACAAGCTTTTTGATATATAAATTACTATTTATCAACAGGTAATGTTTTAATGCTTAACAGACTCAATATCATTTTTCACATATTTATNGATATATAAATTACTATTTATCAACAGGTAATGTTTTAATGCTTAACAGACTCAATATCATTTTTCACATATTTATTTTATTTTGTGGCAAAATTTATATATTTGTTTTAAAACAGAGTCTGTATAATTTATTATTTTTTAACAGTGTTTTTATTTGACCGCTTAATGTATTTCTATTCATACATTGTGCACGTGTGCGTACAAGGTCATGTGACTCTATGCATTTTTGAACGTTGGGGGAGTTTAAAGTGGCAGTTCAGATGAATTTAAATTGTAACCCTCGTGATTGGCCAGTGCTTAAAGAACTTCTTAAGTTAAGTTTTCAACGAAGAAGAGGGACATCTTTTTACGCGACGTTAGGCAGCCAGCCCGGGCGGGCTNACTTCTTAAGTTAAGTTTTCAACGAAGAAGAGGGACATCTTTTTACGCGACGTTAGGCAGCCAGCCCGGGCGGGCTGTGCACGAGGTATTTAATTTATATTTTAATAGGGGAAGTCCGAGTTGGCACCCCTGAAAGTACAGGCCGTCTACTAGAGACGAAGACGCGAGGTATTTAAAGCAATAAGTAGACGTGTATGAACCCNCCCCTGAAAGTACAGGCCGTCTACTAGAGACGAAGACGCGAGGTATTTAAAGCAATAAGTAGACGTGTATGAACCCCCTCCGCGTGGCTCTCAGAGAGGTTAGCTAGAACTCGTGAGACGTCCGTTAAGGCGCCATTGAACTGTATACTGGCACAGTAAGCCGTGAGATTACATATAGGGAAGACGTTCCGCAGGGCTGCTGCGCATCCAGAGAGTTTTACTTTCCTAAACATTCTTAGAAAATAAAATATACTTTTGCTGCACGCAAACACCGATGGTTGTTGTGGTGTAAAATTTGGAAATGGAATTGTCAAGGGGCTTGATAACGTCACCCGGTGTTATACCTGAAGGCTTATCAGGGGACGGCTTACAAACTGACTTCTGACCTAACTTAAACTAACACCCACGCCTTACCTGGGGTTAGAACCCAGAACCTCCCGCGCAGCGAGCCGGCGGCGCACCAACCGACAGCGCCACGGGAGGGAGGCTGTTGTGGTGTAAAAGCCGGAAGTGAAACACAGGGCTCCGGAGAGACAGTAGCACACACTGGGGTACTTTATTGACTGTTGTCGAGATAGAAAACTTCAGCTTGCAAATGAACTCCCTTCGCGTGGAATTTGCAAACATCACGTCTCCACGTCCGCCTTCTGGTTTGTCCGCAGGGCGCCACCAAGGACCAGCTCATCGCCTTCCCAGTGGTGGACGCCAAGATCCAGGAGGGNTTCTGGTTTGTCCGCAGGGCGCCACCAAGGACCAGCTCATCGCCTTCCCAGTGGTGGACGCCAAGATCCAGGAGGGCAGCGAAGTGTTCCTCCCAGACGCGCCGGAGAACATGCTGCTGGCCGGCAGAGCCCACCCGGTTCCTTACATCACCGGGTTCAACTCCGAAGAAGCAAAATCAAATGAAAACAGTATTTATCATTCACATGACAGTTGTATTTTCTTCCCGTAGAAGACCGCAGGCTTCCGCAGCCGTCGTCGGGGTGGTTGTCTTGGCTTCCAAACTGAAGCCGCACCCTCGCCGTCGAACCCTCGTACTCCCAGCGAATTGCNCGTCGGGGTGGTTGTCTTGGCTTCCAAACTGAAGCCGCACCCTCGTCGTCGAACCCTCGTACGCCCAGCGAATTGCCTTGGTGTCGTGAGACTGGGAGCCTTGACTCCCATAACTCACTGGGCGTCTGTTAAACAAATGCACCTCGACACATACTCGAATCACTGTGTTGGTGGCGGGGGCGCCGTGTATCTGTGTTTTGTTGACGTGGCCTGGGCATAGTTCCGACAAGCAACCACAACGGGTTTATAAGTTAAATTACGTGATTGTGTGTTCGGCAGGGGCTTCTCTAACTAACGTTTCCCTTCACCTTGTAGTAGGCACATTCTGTGTCCTTAGAACTATAGTGGAGCCAACCAGGAGGGTTCTTTCTTTCTAATTGGTCCCCTGGGCAGTCAATAATAAGCAAGGAACTCTGAGGCCTACCGTGAAAACGCCTCTTCCAGTTTCCGGNAATTGGTCCCCTGGGCAGTCAATAATAAGCAAGGAACTCTGAGGCCTACCGTGAAAACGCCTCTTCCAGTTTCCGGCGAAACGTCACCTTGCATTCACCCTACGCAGCACACCCATATCTGCGCAATGCGCAACAGTTAGTCATTTATACTCAACTCTTTCTTTAGAATAGAAGTGCCTTCCAGCTATGGTTCTACCCTAACTGGTAGGTGTGTTAACTATGTTTTCTTTTAAGTTTTCAGGAAAATACTCGTGATTCGTATAGGAAGCAAATGATGGGGATAGTTCCAATTGCAACACTCCCCTCACCCGAGTGGTGTGCAAGCATCACTTTGGTTACACCAGCGCAAAATTAAAAGAAGGAAGTCCCACCTCTTCTCTACAAGACTTTCACCACTCACTAATAAAGAGCAAGGTTCCCACCCCTCTTTCTCCTTAAGCATCTTCTATTAACGCATGTGACCATTTTAAATTCCTTCCTGTAGGAATGGTTTTAACGGTGCCTATGTCGGTTTCCCCTCTCTGCTCTTAGTTAAAGGTTAACTATAGGGACAATCAGGGCTGTAGTCATGTTTCCAATCTCTCTCTGTCGCAATTCACGCCTCCTTGTATGGATTCCTTCGCCTGTAGGNTAGTCATGTTTCCAATCTCTCTCTGTCGCAATTCACGCCTCCTTGTATGGATTCCTTCGCCTGTAGGCGTGCAGGGTTCAGCCCTAGGACGAACTGAAGTCCCGTCCCTACATCGGACGCACACTTAGCACTTAGAATTAGTATAGGTTAGGAAAAACCAGCGAAATGTCGGTTAGATAAAGCAGCAAGACGCAGCTACAGCCCAGAAGCCAAGACAACCATATCCCCCCTTTTTTTTCTAGTTATAAGGTTTTTTTTTAATGCATTTACCTANTTCCTTCGCCTGTAGGCGTGCAGGGTTCAGCCCTAGGACGAACTGAAGTCCCGTCCCTACATCGGACGCACACTTAAGCACTTAGAATTAGTATAGGTTAGGAAAAACCAGCGAAATGTCGGTTAGATAAAGCAGCAAGACGCAGCTCCAGCCCAGAAGCCAAGACAACCATATCCCCCCTTTTTTTTCTAGTTATAAGGTTTTTTTTTAATGCATTTACCTACGTTCCGAATTATCACATACAGATTTTTTGCTAAACTTCTTGTAAAATAGTTGTTAAAAACATACAGATAGTTATCTGTATAAATCTCAAAATTATTTCAAGACTTTGAATCATCCACAAAACATCATAGAAAGAATTTTTATAATTTTTTTTATTTTTGTGTGTGGGGAATCCACTAAACTTAGATNCATCCACAAAACATCATAGAAAGAATTTTTATAATTTTTTTTATTTTTGTGTGTGGGGAATCCACTAAACTTAGATAATTGAAAAATTTAAGGTTTAGTTCTAGGACAAGTTAGAATTTGAAAGGTCCTGTGTTAGTATTAAGTTTTCAATAGGTCCACGCATCGACGTCCACTGGAGAACCTTGAACCTATAATAAATATGCAAGACAAAAAAAAAGACCAATCATCACCTTCCACTGTGAAGATAAGCAACCAATGAGCAGATTATATCTGCATGATTTTACATATCACTGTGAAGTCTATTCTAGTGATCATTTAAAAATGTCGGACCACAAAAAAATATTTTTAAATTGTACCTAATTTTTTATTCTAGAAAAATGTCATCGCATACAATGCGTACGAGTTGAACAAAGTTTGTTACAAAAATATAAAATTATTAATTTGTTGAGGTCCGACACACAACATTACGGCTATTATTCACCGAACAGCACGGACAAGCAGTGGCAACCTTTGTGTGTGTCAGTTTCCATCACTGGAAATTTTAATATAAATTTCGCACATTCAACTGTCACAGCAATCAGCATCAACACATGAGACGAGCCTAGAGACTCATAATGGGTTATGATCATCAGGGCCGGCAGGTTAGGTCATTCTATCTGTGGCGCTTCAGGCATGATCCAAATACTATCCTACAGAACTTCAGGCATGATCTAAATACTATCCTACAGAGCTTCAGGCATGGTCCAGATACTAGCCTAGAGCTTCAGGCATGNGCCGGAAATGAAAAACAGGGCTCCGGAAAGACAGTAGCACAATTGACTGTTGTCGAGATAGAAAACTTCAGCCTGCAAATGAACTCCCTTCGCATGGAATTTGCAAACAGTACGTCTCCACGTCCACCGTCTGGTTTGTCCGCAGGGCGCCACCAAGGACCAGCTCATCGCCTTCCCAGTGGTGGACGCCAAGATCCAGGAGGGCAGCGAAGTGTTCCTCCCAGACGCGCCGGAGAACATGCTGCAGGCCGGCAGAGCCCACCCGGTTCCTTACATCACCGGGTTCAACTCCGAAGAAGCAAAATCAAATGAAAACAGTAATTATCATTCACATGACAGTTGTATTTTCTTCCCGTAGAAGACCGCAGGCTTCCGCAGCCGTTGTCGGGGTGGTTGTCTTGGCTTCCAAACTGAAGCCGCTCCCTCGTCGTCGAACCCTCGTACGCCACCGAATTGCCTTGGTGTCGTGAGACCGGGAGCTTTGACTCCCATAACTCACTGGGCGTCTGTTAAACAAATGCACCTCGACACATACTCGAATCACTGTGTCGGTGGCGGGGGCGCCGTGTATCTGTATTTTGTTGGGCACCGGACCAGTATCAAGGCCGTTTATTGGTGTTGCCTATTATAAGTTAAATTACGTGATTGTGTGTTCGGCGGAGGGGCTTCTCTAACTAACGTTTCCCCGTACCTTGCAGTAGGCACATTCGGTGTCCTTAGAACTATACTGGAGCCAACCAGGAGGGTTCTTTCTTTCTCATTGGTCCCCTGGGCAGTCAATCATAAGCAAGGAACTCTGGGGCCTACCATGAAAACGCCTCTTAAAGTTTCTGGCGAAACGTCACCACGCATCGCACCCTATGCAGCACACCCATATTTGCGCAGTTCGCAAAAGTTAGTCGTTTATACTCAACCCTTTCTTTAGAATAGAAGTGCCTTCCAGCTATGGTTCTACCCTAACTGGTAGGTGTGTTAACTATGTTTTCTTTTAAGTTTTCAGGAAAATACTGGTGATTCGTATAGGAAGCAAAGGAGGGGGATAGTTCCAATTGCAACACTCCCCTCACCCGAGTGGTGTGCAAGCATCACTTTGGTTACACCAGCGCAAAATTAAAAGAAGGAAGTCCCACCTCTTCTCTACAAGACTTTCACCACTCACTAATAAAGAGCAAGGTTCCCACCCCTCTTTCTCCTTAAGCATCTTCTATTAACGCATGTGACCATTTTAAATTCCTTCCTGTAGGAATGGNTCGGTTGCCCCTCTCTGCTCTCAGTTCAAGGTAAACTATAGGGACAATAAGGGCAGTAGTCATGGTCCCAATCTCTCTCTGTCGCAATTCGCGCCTCCTTGTATGGATTCCTTCGCCTGTAGGCGTCCAGGGCTCAGCCCTAGGACTAACTGAAGTCCCGTCCCTACATCGGACGCACATTTAGCACTTAGAATTAGTACAGGTTAGGAAAAACCAGCGAAATGTCGGTTAGATAGAGCAGCAAGACGCAGATCCAGCCCAGAAGCCAAGACAAGCGTTCCCCCCCCCCCACATTATAGTCATAAGGTTTTTTTTAATGCATTTACCTACGTTCCAAACTATCACATACAGATTTTGTGCTAAACTTCTTGTAAAATAGTTGTTAAAAACATACAGATAATTTTCTGTATCAATCTGAAAATTATATCACGGTGGTGCAAAGCACACCACTGTTCTATTTTAGATCATTAAAAGAGTCCCCTCTGGATGCAAATAACACTTATAGTGATGTAGCTCTATTCATTGGTGATCTGCTTTAAGATTATCAAAAACCTCTTTAAGAGGCTTGGGACGAGTTAGAGCTGCAGTTGAAAACCAGACTAAACCACACACAGCACACCGCAGAGATGTTCAAAGTGCTGAAGAAGCAATGGAAACAAATTCCAACGGAAACCTACCGCGATTTGATGAGAAGTCTTCTTCGAGTTGTAGAAGGTGTGACAGTGATGAAGTGCGGAACTAGCGTATGTTTAGTAGATGTATGAATTCTGGGTGTAACGAACCTATTTTATGCGAGATAAATGTAAACGGATAATGGTCAAAACTTCTAAATCTAGTTCACGCCCCACACATCCAAATATTATTCGAATAATATGATAATGTTTTTAGCTTTTGTTTGATTTAATTCAAACACGAAAATATTCCCAAATAATTTTGTTGATTCTGAATACCCCCAAAATAATTTTTAAAAAATATATAGCTTGCATATTACCACAAAACTGTAAATAGCAAAACAATATTTTTTTTTTTACTTTGAAATAAATCACAGCCTCCAGTAGATATTATTTACTTTTGTTTGTGCTGCATTGATTCAAGCACAACTATAAATTTTTATATATTATGAACAAAAGTTAGTCTTCAGAACAGTGACAGTTAAATTGTTTTTCAGGTTTAACTCAAGCAACGCTGGACAGTTATAACAAGGACCCACAGCTGCTCTTGCCGTTAACTTTGAACCTTGTAAACGGCACAAAAGAATCGCTCGAGGCTGCGGCGAAGGTCAAGAACTTCTATTTTGGAAACAAGACGATCAGTTTCGATACGCTGCCGCAACTAATTGACGTGAGTAAACATATTTAAACTGGAAAATTCGTAAATTGTATTGTAATACGACTAAAGATCATGCCTCAGCTGGTTCCAGTTAGCTTGTTCTGTCTGATGTCATCATAACTGAAAATTAACTGCAATAATTTCCAGAAAACGCTGCTATGGCGGTATAAATACAGTACTTCCATTTTGGTAAATTAATATATTTAGTATTATTTTTCAGTATCTAGATAAATGCAAAAAAGAATGTGTACTTTTCTATTAGCATTTATTCCGTATTTTTTTCTAGAAAATATACTTGAAGATATGTGTGTGGTATAGACCTGAAAAATTCGCAAGTTCAATTACCAGCAGGCTAGACTTTACAGTCTTATGTACAACTATGCCGATATTTACTGTACACTGGTTGTCTGCTGTCACAGTGGAGGGCGACGATTGGGCCAGCGTTCGCCAGGAGGTGTCAAACAAGGTGTGGACCAATGGCTAAAGTTATATAAACCAAGAGCTTTGAATTCTAGCTTGTCTCAAAATGAATCAGCGAATTTTTCAGGTCTCTAGTGTGTGGGTCTCTCGTTTTGTAATTCGCTTAGTTGTGAAGTTGAGTTGATTCATACGTTTGGAAAAAATATAGTTATGAAAACAGACAAATAAATAAAGTAACGTTGCCGTATTGCATGTCAGATTGGACATTGCATGTAAACGACCAGTAGTGTTATAGTCCTAGGAGTGTTAGTTCTAAGAGATAGGCTTCTTGAATATATTTTACACTNTCGTGTTATAGTCCTAGGTGTGTTAGTTCTAAGAGATAGGCTTCTAGAATATATTTTACACTATAATGCAAACCTTTGAGTTCCAATTCAGCTTGTCTCACAATTATTTTCTTTATTTCAANTATGAAAACAGACAAATAAATAAAGTAACGTTGCCGTATTGCATGTCAGATTGGACATTGCATGTAAACGACCAGTAGTGTTATAGTCCTAGGAGTGTTAGTTCTAAGAGATAGGCTTCTTGAATATATTTTACACTATAATGCAAACCTTTGAGTTCCAATTCAGCTTGTCTCACAATTATTTTCTTTATTTCAATTGATATCTCTCAGATGGTCAGACCCGGCGGGGTCGCTACCGGATTTTTGCAAGTGGGAATCGTGTCGGACGATGCCGCTGGTCGGCGGGCATTCTCGGGGATCTNGAGTTCCAATTCAGCTTGTCTCACAATTATTTTCTTTATTTCAATTGATATCTCTCAGATGGTCAGACCCGGCGGGTCGCTACCGGATTTTTGCAAGTGGGAATCGTGTCGGACGATGCCGCTGGTCGGCGCGCATTCTCGGGGATCTNGGGGTCGCTACCGGATTTTTGCAAGTGGGAATCGTGTCGGACGATGCCGCTGGTCGGCGCGCATTCTCGGGGATCTCCCGTTTCCCTCGGTCCCTTCATTCCATCGCTGCTCCATACTCATCTCACTTCACCCTCGTCGGCTCAGTTCTGGAGCTACAATTCTCGGCGTGTTTAGAGATCACTCCGCTAAATGTCCTTCAGAAAGAGTATATGCGTGTTTATACGAATACAGAAATGTCTACATCGGGTACCTGACGCGGTTAATATTAAATAGATAAATAAACTNGCGTGTTTATACGAATACAGAAATGTCTACATCGGGTACCTGACGCGGTTAATATTAAATAGATAAATAAACTAAATTAATTAAAGTTCAATTCTGAATAACACAAGTTTTTGAGTTTTGGCTTTATTCCATTTATGGAATGACATGACNTTAATTAAAGTTCAATTCTGAATAACACAAGTTTTTGAGTTTTGGCTTTATTCCATTTATGGAATGACATGACCTAAATAAAACAGAATGTCTTGACCACAGCAAGCCCTCGAATCACTGTCTACCGAACTATACCCCAATACTGATAACCCACTAATCACACTGGAAAGCACTTTATTTTTAAGTGCCCCTGGAGGNCTACCGAACTATACCCCAATACTGATAACCCACTAATCACACTGGAAAGCACTTTATTTTTAAGTGCCCCTGGAGGCT
This sequence comes from Clitarchus hookeri, assembly GCA_002778355.1. Classification (NCBI taxonomy): domain Eukaryota; kingdom Metazoa; phylum Arthropoda; class Insecta; order Phasmatodea; family Phasmatidae; genus Clitarchus; species Clitarchus hookeri. The sequence goes on along the minus strand of NQII01008027.1, from coordinate 17,584 downwards.
TAAATTGAAATGACGAAGATACGATTACAAATACTATGCTAGGTGAATTTGCAATAAAAATCAGCAGGGAATCANCTTAAATTGAAATGACGAAGATACGATTACAAATACTATGCTAGGTGAATTTGCAATAAAAATCAGCAGGGAATCAGAATTCTTTCTGCATTTTCACACTGTTCATCAGAGAATGCGCTAAAAAATTTTGTTTTTAAGCTCTTCGCAAAGCTAAATAAATAATTTCGACTGTTATCAAAGATTTTCCTAGATCACAGGATTTAACTTATTTCCGATCGAAGCATTCTCCTTGCGTACCATCTGTTATTCATGCAGTTTCATAGACCCTTAAAAATGTCTCTAAATTCCAGATTATTAAAACTTAAAAAAAAATTCTGATTCATAGTTACTAGCCGTTTAATTCACACCTGTATTTTGTGTGACGTCAAAAGCATACGCATGTTAACAAGAAATCAAATTGTTTCTTCAACTTAGCCAAATCCTTCTAAGTTCCCGTTACTTCGCGTATAACACATTCATCTGTCAACCTTGATGGATATTCAATCTAGGAAAATATGTTATCGCCACGTTTTTTAACCTACAGTAAATGATCTGACTGTTCGCAGCTCCTTTCCGACAACTTCATGATTTACCCCGTCCATAGAAGCGCCATGTTCCACGTAAACTACGGTTCAGCGCCTATTTACATGTACATGTTCACCTACGATGGTAGCCTGGGAATGGGCTCGTCGAACTCCAGCATCAAAGGTGAGTTTATCGAACGTGGTTTTGAAGCTTCCATTTTCAGCTTGCTGCACCTACTATGAGAGGATCCGCGTATTTCTATGTCCATAGAACTGAGACTCGGAAATTTTGCGGATTCATTCGGCAACCAACCTAATACCGTGTCCGATTTCATAATTTAGATACCTAAACTGACCATGTGACCATATTAGGCACCAAAGTATTTCGGGATTTAGGGTCTAAATTTGCGGGGCAAAGTAGCACACTAAATCTCCAAATAACTCCGCAAAAGTGTCTGCTTTTGTTTACGTCTTATTTTACGACTTTTACCATACAAATTATATTAATTCAAACTTATAACAAAGAAGGAAAACTAAACGATTGACCACAAATGTGTTACATTGTTCTCTATTCATTTTCGTTGTTCTGTTGGAAATTATATTTGAAACCGTTTTTGCAGTAAAAGTTATAACTTCGTTAAAATTATTTTTTGAATGAATGTTTTCCTTGAGAGAACAAACAAATAAAACTATTTTATAATATCTGAGATAAAAAAAATGTAAAAAAATAGTTTTTTTTTTGTTGTCTATGTACCAAATAAACATAGATACTGTCAGTACTGCAGTTCCTAAACTGAAACTAGGAGTGCTGCTCAATGTGGTTCTAAATCCAACACCCTAAATAATAAATTTCCCTCGACTTAGATTACCAAATAACTAGGGGCAGGGATATTTCGCGAAAAGATTTCGAGACAAGATACAGTCCAAAGCACTGTAGGGTCGTTCAGCTTCTTTGATTGGCTAACAAATGTTCTGGCCCGTGTTAACCGTTTGCGCACGAAACACGAAGGTCCAGTGTCTGAGTTACTTAGTCCTGGGTGGCTTGGTCAAAGACGGACACGGCACCAGCAGCCAATGGAGGTATGACAACAGCTGAGGTGTGTATATAGTATTGAAGTCTACTGTGTGCTCTGGTTTGTACGCGAAAAGTCACTTGCCCTACAAATAACGAATTCGGACACGGCTAAACTGCATGATCCTTTGCGAAACCCAGCCTCAGTTATCTGTTCTTAGGCTTTTGCTCGAATTCAACTCCAGACCAAGTGACACGAAGCTCGGTCCTGCTTTACCTTGCAGGTTTGTTATTAGTAGAAAGTCGTCCAGAATGTACATAGAACGATGTGGCTCGATANCGGTCCTGCTTTACCTTGCAGGTTTGTTATTAGTAGAAAGTCGTCCAGAATGTACATAGAACGATGTGGCTCGATAGAAGCAGAAACAAGAACGTACGCGTGATTGGATTTCAACCTGGCCTCGAATGAATTCGCAAAAATTCCGTGTCTCTATTCACAGGGTCAAAAACTATTAGTGATTTGAGTTTTGGAGTAAGTAAAGATTCATTATGTTTTATTTAGTTCCCCCTACCCCAATTTATTTATATAGTTTTCAATTTATTCTTGAGTTTGTGCATTGCTAAATTTAGTAACCGAAAACTAAATAACGTTTGCGTATGATAATTATATCACAACGTTATTTATGCACCTGGATTTTTTTTCTCCTTCACTCCGCCATTTAGCTAAGTGAATACTTGTAATGAGACTTAAATACTTAAGGGTATTGGCCACGGAAAATTTTGTTATTTTATATTCGTAACACTTACTGTTAAACTGTTAGACATTATCAGTAAGTACTCTCATCTCAAAAAAAAAAAATTGAGCATGTAGTTTTCGCATGAATGCAAGTCAAAATCACAATTTTGCTGTTTTAGAAATATGCANAAAAAAAAAATTGAGCATGTAGTTTTCGCATGAATGCAAGTCAAAATCACAATTTTGCTGTTTTAGAAATATGCAAGTAATGAAAATCATCTTACATACAGAAATTAGATAATGAGATAATTCACACTGAAAGAAGATGCCAAGAGCTACTTCAAGGCGTCTATAAATTTGCACAAGGAAATATTTATGCAATTTGAAAAATAAATGCTGAAAATAAGAAAATTTTTGCATACTTTTGATTTGTAACTGTTCCTAAACTTATAGAAAGTTACTTTTGCTAAACATACCTTTGAATTAATTAAGACAATATCTTTAAGTTGCCTTTTTTTATTTTTTTGCAAATAGTTTGGTTTATTTTATTTGCACATTACATCAACACTAAAGTTTTGACTTTGACATGACATTTTGCAAAAACCATGCNGTTTGGTTTATTTTATTTGCACATTACATCAACACTAAAGTTTTGACTTTGACATGACATTTTGCAAAAACCATGCGATCTAAAACAAACTTTGATCTGAGGAAAAGTAGTCACAAATGTCTACAAATTGAACAATGTATGGTACAAATACAAAACAANGTTTGGTTTATTTTATTTGCACATTACATCAACACTAAAGTTTTGACTTTGACATGACATTTTGCAAAAACCATGCTATCTAAAACAAACTTTGATCTGAGGAAAAGTAGTCACAAATGTCTACAAATTGAACAATGTATGGCACAAATACAAAACAACAAATTTTCCCGTGGCCAACGCCCTGAATATGTACCGAGGCTGTTGATGTTACTGAAGTATATCAAACGTGAAATGTATTGAAGTTTATGTAACAAGTGTGCTGGGCTGTGAAGGTAGAGGCAGAGTAGCCTCCCGTATAGAAGTGCATTCGACTGCACAACAAGCGGAGTTCATTAACAAGTACCACAGACACTAGCAACACTGTCAGAAAATACGATTGCATATGTAAAAAAAACATACACTTCGTAACATTGATAAATATTTGGCTATAATTTATTTATCTCGTGTATTTTAATTAAATATTATGAGAGTATTTTTAACCACAATTTAAGCCAATTTACACTATGGATGCTTCGGAAATTNGTATTTTAATTAAATATTATGAGAGTATTTTTAACCACAATTTAAGCCAATTTACACTATGGATGCTTCGGAAATTATATTTTACAAAAAACAGCTGTTCTAGCTAGACCATTAATATAATTATTCCAATTTAACATAATAAAAATTAGTAATAATATTTTCTAATAATTCTAATAATTGATTTTATGCACATCCACTTCAGTTATAGAAATTATAAATTTTAAAGCTGAAATGGATTTATTATTTTTAATATTGTAAACAATATATTTATATATCATATTTATATTGCATAAAGAGTAATTACTGTTACTTAATAAATCATTTTAAAACTCATAACTAAGTAACTTCTATCAAAATATGATTGAGTATTGTGGAGTATACCGTAGGTTTTCTTCTGTCATATTAATTTTAAATCGTATTATTCTGACAATCCTTGTCAATGAGCGCTCCACTGGAAACCACTCTGCTACTACCTTCCGAACTTGAAGAGATGAGGAATATTTGGAGACGAGCGCTGTCTCGCTGCTCGGAGGGAGACGCGAATGATGCGCGGAGTCTGCTCGTGATTGTTCGTAGGCCCCAGCCACGGTGCAGANAGCCACGCTGCAGATCTCTGCTACTTGTTCTACTCTAACATTTGCACGTCGACCAACCCCACCAGCGACGACTTGGCGGTCATCCAGCACTTCACCGGCATGTGGGTCGACTTCGCACAGTCCGGGTACGTACGTGAACCTCCCCCACACGGATGTGAACCNAGCACTTCACCGGCATGTGGGTCGACTTCGCACAGTCCGGGTACGTACGTGAACCTCCCCCACACGGATGTGAACCTCGGATGTTAGACCGCACCTCTGTGGAATCCTAGTATTTGTACAAAGTTATAGTATGTTAACGAGNGGATGTGAACCTCGGATGTTAGACCGCACCTCTGTGGAATCCTAGTATTTGTACAAAGTTATAGTATGTTAACGAGAATTCTTTTGGCAGCTATTTAAGATTTTCTGTGAGGGAGTGAAGGAATTTGGGTGGTTCTTAACATCGAGGTCTTGAGAGCCGACGAGGGTGAAGCGAGGTGAGAATGGAGCAGCGCCGGAATGAAGGGATGGGGGAAACGGGAGATCCCGGAGAAAACCCGCCGACACTATTCCCACATGCAAAAATCCGGTAGCGACCCCGCCGGGAATCGAGCCCGGTTCGCCCAGGTGGGAGGCGGTTAGTCTAACCACTACACCACCACGGCCCCTAAGATTAATTGTATGTTGTACTATCGACAAATAACTTCAGCTTTCTTTTTATTAGTCATTTTTAATTTTATAAATTTGCTTAATTGCACTAAATATGTTAATAAAAATGCTACTGTAGTTTTCAACATTTTAAGGACTTCTATCATACTTATACTTAAATTTAGTCACTTAACCTGTATGTTGGTGTTTTATTGACCGGATAGTCTTACTCGCTACATTAAGGTATTAAGTACCATTGTGAATACAGCTACGTGTAACCAAAAGTTAAACTTTTATTATAATGATAAAATTTAAGAGAGTTTGGCGTATAGATACTTTCCGCCGTTAGGTGCGCAGTGTTCGAAAGAGGTAACCTATAATTAAAATTTTAAGCTAAGTTAATAACAAAAAAAGAATGATTTTATCTGGTTACGTAGTTATTTAATATTTGATTTATGATTATTGCAATTATTTAGTTTTTTAACGTAGAAAATAGATCAAATCTGGTACTCATGCNTTTAAGAGAGTTTGGCGTATAGATACTTTCCGCCGTTAGGTGCGCAGTGTTCGAAAGAGGTAACCTATAATTAAAATTTTAAGCTAAGTTAATAACAAAAAAAGAATGATTTTATCTGGTTACGTAGTTATTTAATATTTGATTTATGATTATTGCAATTATTTAGTTTTTTAACGTAGAAAATAGATCAAATCTGGTACTCATGCGACACTAGTGCTTACCTAGTGGCGAACAATATGAGTTGCCAAACTAAAATAATTGAGCTTCCAAACCTGAGTAGAATGAACCTTACTTCTAGTCATAGATTTAAATATATTTTTAGGTGTTGTGATAAACATATTTGTTGGACGGAAGTGTACTGTTAACCGGTGTAAATCTCCGTCATGAATCGGAACAAATGAAAGTCAGTTTAAGCTCCCTGTTATCGACAGCAGCTGTTTACGGCACTATCCGATACGTTATCAACAGCGAATGACGTTTTCCACACACGAGGTACTTCTTACGTTGGATCTTGTTTCGTGCTGTGTAAATGGCACGCCACTAAAGTAATTTTCTCCGCAACTTCCCATATGTATATAGGACACTGAGACCGGGAGGGTTTAGGCAGAACCGGAAAAGCGTGTTATCTCCTGGTAACTTTATGATACCATCTGCACAGAGAAAGAGGTTTTGTTGAATCAAATAAAGTTTACTTGNTGTTATCTCCTGGTAACTTTATGATACCATCTGCACAGAGAAAGAGGTTTTGTTGAATCAAATAAAGTTTACTTGGTCTAAAGGTATAGGGGTAACTAAAAATATTTTGCTGTTGAAAACAATTTATATTGTTGTTCTTATTTTATTTCTCTAAAAAAATATTTGGTTGGTGTTGTTTGGCTTAACGTACATTAATGAGTTTCGGTTATTATAAACATAAGTAGAAGCTCGACCGAGGTTCGAACCTAGGCCGTTTACACTCACGCACTACGCCCTAGCTACGAGTCGTCTTCACTGATGAGAGATAATACGAATGTTTTTAAATACATTCAATTTGTGTACTGAACAACGTGCGCAAATAATTATTTCAAGTTTGGCAGCTTAACTTTTTAGTTTCCTGTTGTACTTGTTTTATTAAGACGTTTGTAGCATTATTAGGCATCAACAAATGGTGATTGTTTGTAACAATAATAGGAAATTGTTTTTAATGCTTTAAATTCTCGAGTAGTATTTTTCATCAAAAAAAATCAAATAAGTGGCCAAACTAATATATACCGTTGATTCCACTAAATATGTTGTTGACATTCTCATTTATTTTGGCTAAACACAAATATTTTGTTAATTAAAGCTAGTATTTTGTTTGGTGGACAAAAAAATTATTTTGTTGCTTCTCAAGTTTTGTTTACTCAACAAAATATTTTGTAGACTGGCGCTAACCTCTCTGATTTTGTTGAATAATTGTAACGAAATGTTTGTTTACATGAAATATTCGTTTGACATACTGAAAGAACGAAATATTCGTTTGACATACTGAAAGAACGAGATATTTGTTTGGCACGAAAAAAATTATTTAAATAAATTATTTTGATTTGGAGGAACTGAAATTTGGTTGTACCAAAGAAAATATTGTTTAGGTGGAACAAACGACACGCAAACAAATGCATCTCTACTCCCTAAATAGTATGAAACAAAGTCGCTTATCCGCGTCCGTCTGTGTATTCACTTAGTACTTCTAAACTACTTGATGGATTTTGATGCGGTTTTCAACATCATTTAGAGAATTTCTTGAGGAAGGTTTTGGTGTGTAAAACATTTATATTTAATGTAATTATAGTAGAGAAATGTTGAACCGATTGTAATCAAGTCGTAAAAAACCACTTTTAGGGTGCTTACATGGCTTGCGCTGACTAAACCATAAGATATACATTAAATTAATGTACTAAAGAATTTTAGCTCTGAAAAAGGTCTACAGAAACGTCCGTGATAGCATATGTTTATCTTTTAAGGGTGACCCACAGTAACCATTTTTGTGTTTCAAAGTATCGCTGTAAAAACTAAATTGTTACCGGGCGAAGCCGGGCCGGTTCGCTAGTTTGGTATATTGGAAAAATTATTTTCCTCAGTGCGGTGATTGTAGAGTTGGAGAATCNAGCCGGGCCGGTTCGCTAGTTTGGTATATTGGAAAAATTATTTTCCTCAGTGCGGTGATTGTAGAGTTGGAGAATCACAAACGACAACACGAGCAGTGCAATGTAACAGTGTATAACGAGCAGTTTCCAGAGTGTCGTGTTTTGTTTTGCCAGGGACCCGAGCGCGCACGAGACAGTGAAGTGGACTCCAGCGACAAAGACTAACCACACCTACCTCCAGCTGGACAAGGAGCTGAGTGTACACCAGGACGCACTGAAGGAACGCATGGCATTCTGGGACCAAGTGTACGACGAGTACAGGAGATGAGCACACCGCCTGGCGCTCATATCCCATGGCTGTTCCATGATTTGACAATCCCCACTGTTCATTTAATGTAATTACTTAAAATTTTGCATGAATTTTATTTTCTTCGGGGCGAATTAAATACGCGAAAGTTTTTATATTTGTTCCTTGTGTCTACTTCAAAATTACCCACAAAATGGAAATATTCTGTGCTGGAATCACTATATACACTGAAGAGCCAAAAAAAATTGTACACCTGCCTAATATCGTGTANTCTGTGCTGGAATCACTATATACACTGAAGAGCCAAAAAAAATTGTACACCTGCCTAATATCGTGTAGGGCCCCCCGAGCACGCAGAAGTGCCGCAAGACGACGTGGCATGGACTCGACTAATGTCTGAAGGTATGCAGGAGGCAATTCACACCATGAATCCTGCAGGGCAGTCCACAAATCCAATCTGCGCCAATTTGAGAAAGGGTTGCACGTCTGTCACGTTTAATGATTCTCGTCAGTCGTCGTTTGTCCCGTTCTTTCACGATCTTTTTCCGGCCGCAGCGATGTCGAAGATGTGATGTTTTACCGGATTCCCGATATTCACGGTACACTCGTGAAATGGTCGTACGCGAACATCCAAATGTTATCGCTACCTCGGAGATGCTATGTCCCATCTCTCGTGCGCCGACTATAACACCACGTTCAAACTCACTTAAATCTTGATAACCTGCCATTGTAGCAGCAGTAACCGATCTAGCTGCCGACCGCATCGCGTTACTCGGATTGGTTCCATACCTCTGTTATTTCCATACGCACGCCTATGCCAGTTTTTTTTTTTGGCTTTTCAGTGAATGTTAAACAGCAAGGGTCAATTTCTGTAAACCCAGCTTTAGTCTATTCGCGGTTTCTTCACACTTTTCTATTCAAACCTTCAAAAAAAAAAACACCCCACGTACGACGTGTTTAGTTGTTTCCTGAATAATTCCTGTATCGGCAGCGTTTTATACTTCCGTTAGCAAAAAAAATACCCTATTGTCGGTTAAATGTAACTGTTACTTAGATTTTATCTACAAATTATTATATTTCATTTATAACTAATAGGAATAAAGACAGAGAGAAAACAGGTGTGCGGGTAATGCACGTAAGAAATAGTTCTTATTAAAAACGTTATCACACTGAAAGCGCACGAATGCAGTGCGTTGTCCTTCCGGCGTAATTTTCTAAGCTTTGTTTGTATGAGGCGTAGGGATATGCTGGAAGTAGAATTTTGGCAGCGCTTCAGGAAAGTTCGAAGTAACTGCGATTTTTTCCTGGGGGTGATTGTCTTTACACTTCATACACGACAATAATCTGAACAGCTGCTTACTGGCTTATCAGGGCCAGGGAAATCTGGTGCCAGAGCCTATCACCGTGAAGGAAGTTCCTCATTTAGCTGACTGAGCCNGGCTTATCAGGGCCAGGGAAATCTGGTGCCAGAGCCTATCACCGTGAAGGAAGTTCCTCATTTAGCTGACTGAGCCTAAGTCGTATTTCAAGAAAGCATTTTGTACTTATCCTGCGAATTCTACAGCCATGTGGAGTATCTAACAACAATATGGACTGTGTTATTAATTATCGCGTAANTGCGAATTCTACAGCCATGTGGAGTATCTAACAACAATATGGACTGTGTTATTAATTATCGCGTAACTTTACTCATGTTTGTTTATGTCGCCATACCGACAGGGTGCGAATAGAACCTTTTTCTGAGAGGGGAAACTTTTTAGCGGACTCGAGACTTTTGGAGAATCGCCTTTTTTTAGCAAACTGCTTGATCTCTGGTGGCGGAAATATGTACTAACTTGTATCAGTTTATCAAATTTCAGTGCTACGTGTACCCAATGTGTGCCTGGTGTTGTGTAGTACGCCAGTGACGACACGATATTTTACGCTACACTCTCATATTAGAAATATTTTTTGCAAAGAAAATTACAACTTCGTAAAAATAATTTTTAAATCGAGGTTTTCANACACTCTCATATTAGAAATATTTTTTGCAAAGAAAATTACAACTTCGTAAAAATAATTTTTAAATCGAGGTTTTCATGAAGGGAGCAAGAAAATGAAACTATGTCTTCATTACTGTATCAAAGGACAGAAGCCCAAGTACTCACAGTCTAGCACTTGTCAACAGGCACACGTCTAAAGAAGGACGGCGAGTTGTAGGGCAGTGCTGCCCGATGAAGCTGGCCTACTTGNACTTGTCAACAGGCACACGTCTAAAGAAGGACGGCGAGTTGTAGGGCAGTGCTGCCCGATGAAGCTGGCCTACTTGTCAACCTTTACTTAAATATTTTATCATCTCTGATAGAAAGTACTTGCAAATCGTCTTTTTTTTTCGTTGCTTGAGTAACAAAGAATTATCGAAACATTCAGTAATTTAGATCCTAAACTGAACCCTAGGAGAGCTGCTCAGTGTCGTCAAAATTCCAATACCCTGCATTCCNTATCATCTCTGATAGAAAGTACTTGCAAATCGTCTTTTTTTTTCGTTGCTTGAGTAACAAAGAATTATCGAAACATTCAGTAATTTAGATCCTAAACTGAACCCTAGGAGAGCTGCTCAGTGTCGTCAAAATTCCAATACCCTGCATTCCACATACCCTTGATTACCAAATAATGAATTCGGACACCGAGTCTACAACAATTAACCTACTTAATTTAATGAACCTTTTTCACATTTGTAATAATCATGGGAAAGCAGTCAAAAATATGAACATATAAACATTTTGTCTTGGTANTCACATTTGTAATAATCATGGGAAAGCAGTCAAAAATATGAACATATAAACATTTTGTCTTGGTAAATTTAGAGGGGCAATGAATGAACTGTGAGTTAAAGATAAAAAGTAGTGCCTTTACTATTTTCATAAACCTNTCACATTTGTAATAATCATGGGAAAGCAGTCAAAAATATGAACATATAAACATTTTGTCTTGGTAAATTTAGAGGGACTGTGAGTTAAAGATAAAAAGTAGTGCCTTTACTATTTTCATAAACCTATCAGTTATGCGTGTGAGGGACATAANAACTGTGAGTTAAAGATAAAAAGTAGTGCCTTTACTATTTTCATAAACCTATCAGTTATGCGTGTGAGGGACATAAATATGTTGGTATTCCAAGTGTTCGTGTCAAATTCAACCTATTTAAATTCATTTGTAACGCATTTAAAAACAACAGCTATCAGAAAGAGGCCCATTTCTTGATGATCTTAAGTATGACAAAAGTTGGAAAAACTTCGGCTATAGAAAACAATATTACTTCAAGAAAATGTTAACAAAAGGCATTAATAAATGAGAGAAAAATCAAGGGCTCGAACCAGTTCGACTGATTAGAATATGATTATATTTGTGAAAAATAGTACTCGTTTAATGCTCCTTAGTAAATATTTGGAGGGAATAGGGTGACAAGAAAGCCATCAAGAGCTCTTTGGCCGACATCTTGTGGCACAGTCGGTTGGTGTGTCACCGGTCTGGGGTACGGGTGGTTCTGGGTTCGAATCCCAGGTAAGGCATGNCTTGTGGCACAGTCGGTTGGTGTGTCACCGGTCTGGGGTACGGGTGGTTCTGGGTTCGAATCCCAGGTAAGGCATGGGTGTTAGTTCAAGTAAGGTCATAAGTTAGTTTTAAGCCGTCTACTGATAACCCTTCAGGCGTATCACCGGGGGACGTTAATAAGCACTTTCCAATACCAAAAAGTTCTTTAGAATTCTTAGACCCAGTAATACGCCTCTTCAAAACGTAGATTAGGGATCTATTGAAGCAGCTGCTTGCACTCAAAGTCAAGCTATTTTTCCAAAGTGGCTACGAGATGGATATTGTCAAAAATTCTATTTCATACAATGGACCAAAAGATCTTTCAGTTGACNTCCAAAGTGGCTACGAGATGGATATTGTCAAAAATTCTATTTCATACAATGGACCAAAAGATCTTTCAGTTGACGGACTTGCATATGTACCTTAACAGTGAGCTGCTAAGTAAAACGGAGGAATCTGAAGTTCGANAGTTGACGGACTTGCATATGTACCTTAACAGTGAGCTGCTAAGTAAAACGGAGGAATCTGAAGTTCGAGGAAGTGGTTCTTGCTTGAGTTTAATAAACGAGGTAGAACTTCGCATAAGAAGTACAACCCATTAAGTGGGTCATCTTACATATACCTACCAGAGAAGATGATGAAACAATCCGACATCTCATTAAACATATGTTCTCTTGATAAGTGATTAGAGGGCAATCCACTGTTGAATAAAAGGCAACAAATAACCAAAATACATCAACTTGCTGTATCTCAAAAGATGAAAGGAACGTCCATTATTGTTAATTCATGAATCCCGTCAAGGCTAATCTCAAAACAGAACAGCAAACTTAATGGCGGAATCATGATAATGATGGCATGATGACTTGGCAGATTTAGTATTCCAACCAGGATCTCTCTCTCTCACTCTCTCTCTCTCTCTCTCTCTCTCTCTCTCTCTCTCTTTGGTGAGGTTGGAATCCTGCTGGCAGTAGTTGACACACTGCATTCTTGCAAAGACCATGAAAGTTTCTTACCCATTGATGGGTCATGCGTTGAGCAACGACACAACTCCAGTATTGCCCTGGTAGACAGTAGAGGTGAGTGTAGCACCTGGCTATGCCAAGTGTAAATCTGTGTTCGAGAGTCCCGGGACGATGTGAGACCACACTGAAAGTGCACAACAGCTCCAACCTTGGGATTTGTGTCTGGTATCTGCTTTATTGGTTGGAGGTGCCAGCACTCTTTGAGTGTACCTCAGTCCTTTGTTGTTAGGACCTAATCCCATACAGAGACTAGATACTGTTGCAAGGATGTCCTTGAAATCGGAGTATATGAAAAATGCGAACATGCAATTTAACCATGGAGAGGGGAGTCACAGATTCCCAACAGTTAGGAATTGAGCAAGCAATTGCTTAATGAGTCGGGAAAGTGCCGTTAATTAGTATCTGAATGTGGCAACTTAATGCGTGACTCCACAAATGCTGGATGACACATCATACATGACCTCTCACCAGCAAGGTGACTCTCTGGCTTCTCGAGACACGCTTCCACNGTTGCAAGGATGTCCTTGAAATCGGAGTATATGAAAAATGCGAACATGCAATTTAACCATGGAGAGGGGAGTCACATATTCCCAACAGTTAGGAATTGAGCAAGCAATGGCTTAATGAGTCGGGAAAGTGCCGTTAATTAGTATCCGAATGTGGCAACTTAATGCGTGACTCCATAAATGCTGGNTGCTTAATGAGTCGGGAAAGTGCCGTTAATTAGTATCCGAATGTGGCAACTTAATGCGTGACTCCATAAATGCTGGATGACACATCATACATGACCTCTCACCAGCAAGGTGACTCTCTGGCTTCTCGAGACACGCTTCCACATGCACCACTCACTGGGTTTAAGTAAAAGAGATGTATACTGGGGACCACCTTTTGCCAGCTGATATCCTCGCTACTGATCAAGGAGGCATCCAACTTGATGAAACATGAATTACATTGTGAAGAAATTATTTCGAGACGATGAATAGACCATACCAGAGGCCCTCTGTGTATTGGTGCTAATGCATTGTATCGTCATTTACAGAATATTAGGAAAAGGCTTGTCAGCTGTTAGTTTAGAATGGTCTAGTTTTGTTTAACAGTTTTGGGGGGGGGGAATAGCACTTGGTTATAAAACATAATTTTCATTTAACAATATTAAATATATTTACATTATATATAACACACAGCACCTGCACAGCACAGCAGTGTCTGGATGAGATAAATGCATCGCAGTATATCTTTGGCATGTAATAATACGGAGTGGTGGTGATGGCGAAGGCAGCGCGCTCACAGGACCCTGCGGAGAGCCTCGCAAACTCCTCGCATCTCGTGGCTGAGCTCGCAGCACAGCTTCTCTATCTGCAACGCAGAGTCTAGCAGCTCCACGCTCTGCGTGTACGCGTTGTAGCGAACGCCGAATGGCCTGGGGATCGTCGCCGCGTACTTACTGTGGGAAAACAAACATTTCTATTAGGTGAGACACCTTCAAAATGCACCACCGCTGCACTATGCCGACTCAGAAAACTCAATATGAGACATGAAACAAACACTAANCTGCAACGCAGAGTCTAGCAGCTCCACGCTCTGCGTGTACGCGTTGTATCGAACGCCGAATGGCCTGGGGATCGTCACCGCCTACTTACTGTGGGAAAACAAACATTTCCATTAGGTGGGACACCTTCAAAATGCACCACCGCTGCACTATGCCGACTCAGATTTGAGTTATACTCTGTACTTTGTTTGTGATTCAAAAGAGTCGAGAGTAGCTGTCGTCAAAATATATAAATAAAACGTGTGATAAATCTCAGTTCCTTAAAGCAGTCCATTTATTGAAAACAGAAAACAGAATCACCGAACGAATTATCAAACGAACAAACATAAATAGCCAAGGACCACCCAAATCAAGACATTTCATCTTATCACCAAGATTTTTTACCTAAACATTCACTCCCCTTGCATGAATCTTTCAAATAACTCAACGACAATTCCAGTTATAAACATATTCATTCTCGTGTACCATTTGTGCAGAACAAACATTACACAGATGGCCCACGTAAAACTACCCCGGCCTCCAACCGTGAGCAAATGGAGGAAAAGGCATAATTATAACTTATATTAATCGTAATATTTTACTATGCTATGATACATCTATAAGAAATGTGTCTCTTCAGTCGAGGAGAGGTGGAGAGTAGAGAGAGGGAGCGATTCGGGTGGCTCTTAACATCGAGGTCTTGAGTGCCGATGAGGGTGAAAGGAGATGAGTATGGAGCAGCGCCGNGCGATTCGGGTGGCTCTTAACATCGAGGTCTTGAGTGCCGATGAGGGTGAAAGGAGATGAGTATGGAGCAGCGCCGGAATGTAAGGGCGGGAGAAACGGGAGATCCCCGAGGAAACCCGCTGACCAGAGGCATCGTCCGGCACGATTCCCACGTGCGGAAATCAGGGAGCGACCCCGCCAGAAATCGAACCCGGTTCGTCTNAGGCATCGTCCGGCACGATTCCCACGTGCGGAAATCAGGGAGCGACCCCGCCAGAAATCGAACCCGGTTCGTCTAGGTGGGAGGTGAGTAGTCTGGCCACTACACCACCGTGGCCCCTCTAGGCGAGGAGAGGTAATTGAGGCTCAAGGATGGCGTAGTTGGTAGGTAGATAGGGCTTAGCATCTCATCGACAGTAAGGTACATTAGAGAAGCAGGATGGGGGAAGGAATCGATCATTGTCCGTAGTAGGGATTCATCTCAGCATTTGCGGGAGTGATCTCGGGAAACCGCGAAAAACCGAGATCAGGATGTCCGGACTGGGAATCGAACCCATGACCTCCAGATCGCGTATACGAAGGATTACGACCGCGTGTGGTGGCGGCGCCACTTACGCAAGTTTCTCCTTGGCGTCCTCGAAGCTCTCGGCGACGTAGTACACGGGCTGGTACTCCGTGATCGGGTACTTCTGCAGAGCCGTCTTGGCCGGGTCGAAGGACCTCAGCTCGGGCTTGTCGCACAGAGAGTACTGCAGCTCGCCGAAGGACGATAGGAGTCGACGCGGCATGCGGAAGTCTACAGGAAGGACAGACGTTAGCCCGAACTCCACCGTGAACCAGAAGCACTGCAAAATAAAGAACAGGACTAATCACTTAGGTGAACATGTTAGATGGATCTTATGTTGTAATTCTAAGATGCCCTTAAATATTGTTTATCATTAAGGACAGTTTTATATTCGATTCCAGTTATTTAAGACATATTGACTAAGACTTCAGATTTTTCCGTCCCTTTTTCATAACGAGGATGCCAAAAAAAAAAACAATCCTGAGTCTGTAAAGTACATAATCTATACTGAAATGCCTGATGGGGTGGTACAAATGGTCNGGGAATCGAACCCATGACCTCCAGATCGCGTATCCGAAGGATTACGACCGCGTATGGTGGCGGCGCCACTTACGCACATGAGTTTCTCCTTGGCGTCCTCGAAGCTCTCGGCGACGTAGTACATGGGCTGGTACTCCGTGATCGGGTACTTCTGCAGAGCCGTCTTGGCCGGGTCGAAGGATCTCAGCTCGGGCTTATCGCTCAGAGAGTACTGCAGCTCGCCGAAGGACGATAGGAGTCCTGCGCCGTACGNAAGGATCTCAGCTCGGGCTTATCGCTCAGAGAGTACTGCAGCTCGCCGAAGGACGATAGGAGTCCTGCGCCGTACGACTTCAGATGTCCTTCCTGTCTGCAGAGCCCGAACTCCACCGTGAACCAGAAGCACTGCAAAATAAAGAACATGACTAATCACTTAGGTGAACATGTTAGATGGATCTTATGTTGTAATTCTAAGATGCTCTTAAATATTGTTTATCATTAAGGACAGTTTTATATTCGATTCCACTTATTTAAGACATATTGACTTTCTGAAGTGATTTTTCCGTCCCTTTTTCATAACGAGGATGCCAAAAAAAAAAAAACAATCCTGAGTCTGTAAAGTACATAATCTATACTGAAATGCCTGATGGGGTGGTACAAATGGTCNAAAAAAAAAAACAATCCTGAGTCTGTAAAGTACATAATCTATACTGAAATGCCTGATGGGGTGGTACAAATGGTCAAGCATCGTGGGTGAATTTTTTTAAAGCTTCAACGCCGATTTCAGAAATACGTGTCATCAGAATTTAAACTCACTCCTAACTTTTCAGAGCATTTAACTTAAATTATAAGACAGATGTCAATATCTGTTTCATTAAGCTAACTCTATACATTTTTGGTATTTAATGAAACTAAGTTTATCACGGCAACGATACTTTTGTGCTAGAAAAACAAATTACCACTTGTGTTTACAATCTTCTACAACATTTCAGATTACTATAATGTTGACACCTTATAAACTAATGGATAATAGTGGTGAAATTTGTTAATCTTTAACTACATTGGAGCAGGAACCAGAAATACACACTTCCCCAAGTACTGTACCATTATTGTTTTAACCCATTCTTACCTAGTGTTTACAGTTGTGTACATGATGCACAAGAAAGGTTTTTCTATTACAGTGCTGTACACTGTAAGGCGCAGGGCAGAATGGTTTTCCCTGTGAGTAAGTGATTCGTAAACCATGCTACACTCCTATGTTACGAATGGTTCTTACAACTAATGCCTTACACAAAGCCTACAATGTGCTATGTACAGCATGCATCATATTTTTATTATTTAATGCAACATCTGAAACCATGATGTAATGGTTTTTTTTTAATTGCCCTTCATACCACATAGGTAATGACGAATACATAGGGACTGGAAATATTTCGCGAAATCATTTACGACCAAGCTAGACCTGAAACATTCGTGTAATTTTGTCATCTTTGTAATTGGATCACAGTTTTTTTTTTTAACACGCCCCGGTGAACTCTGTGCCAATAGCAGACTTGCGAAGAAACAACCACAGACACCCGCGCCATCTAATCTGATCCGAGTTGAAACTGGCTACANGCCAATAGCAGACTTGCGAAGAAACAACCACAGACACCCGCGCCATCTAATCTGATCCGAGTTGAAACTGGCTACACACTACGGCAGGAGCCACTGAACAGAAACCTGAGGCTCGAATTTGTATACGATTGTGGAGTCTACCGTACAGGTTTTTGTAAACGCAAAATTTTCCAGTTTTGGTGAATAAATGTCTGTTAAGCTCCAGGTGAGAATTCGGTAATTCTTACTTGACAGACGTAACGAGAAACATATGAAGATTTTAAAC
>NQII01008026.1:60286-79370 GCA_002778355.1 Clitarchus hookeri | reverse complement strand
AACGAGAAGCAGGAAAGTATTTTTCGATCAATCGGGAGGATTTGGGAGGCTCGCTTCTCGAGAGCAGAGCACTGGCAGCCATGTTGGTTTTATAGGCATAGGGTATGCCAAATCGATACACGGGATCTGAGATCGATGCCGGAGCCAACTGTCAGCCGTATTGCTTCTGTCAGCTATTTTAACTGCCACATTAAATGTCGAAGACCTTGACCTTTGACTTTGACCCCAGAGATCTTTGGCCTTGAATACCAAAAATTTCTCAAAATTCAAAATTCAAAATTTATTTTACATTTATCAAAATAAAAAAAAAATATTAAAAAAATTATACAACTATAATTTTTAATGTTTAAGCTTTAATAGGGCGACAGAATGGAACCGACCAGCCACCATATGATGTTACCCAACTGCCATGATTAACCCAGGTGACTTTGACCTTGACCCATGACCTTGAACCTATAACCATGACCTTGGATGACCTTGAAAACAATACCTCGAGAAAATGGTAAAATAATTAATAAATTCACGAAAATCAGCGAGCATATTACATTACTGACTACAATCGCAATTTTGTATCCAGGNGTAAAATAATTAATAAATTCACGAAAATCAGCGAGCATATTACATTACTGACTACAATCGCAATTTTGTATCCAGGTAACCTTGACCTTTGACCTTTTCCTGGCGACCTTTGACCTTTAACCCAAAAATTCGTCAAACATCCCAAATTTTTTTTTAAATTTATAAATAAGTTAAAAAATTTGAAAAAAAATTTTTGCAAATTATTTTTAAAAATCTTTATTTTCGGAGTTTCCCCGGAGCACCACATCCACCAGACGACTGACCCCCCTCCAATCAATTACATTGTATTAACGTTTGTTTCCCTTACCCACTCACCTTTACTCATTTTGTCGAATGCACTCCAACCATCATATTGGTTTTTTCGTTTGTCATTTGATTACAGTTTCAAAACCTAAGTGGCACTGATGACTCCGACTATCATGTTAAATCTGGATGATCTTCACCTTGACCTCACATATGTGACCTTGACCTCGTGTCCATAACCTTGGATAATATTGCAGCCAAAATAAATTCTAAAAACTTTTATAAAATCCAAAATTGTCTAAAATAAAAATCAAACAATTTTAAATACTTGTTTTTTTTTATTCATCTTCCGATCAATCTCGCAATCTTTCCATCAATCGACACCAAAATTACCACCTCAATCACCACCTGCATCAATCCAGACCAATCCACACACCAATTCGCACCAATCCACACCAATCCGCACCAATACACACCAATCAGCACCAATACACATCAATCCGCACCAATCCACACCAATCCACACCAATTCAAACCTATCCGCACCAATCCACACCAACCATTAGCAATATGCTCCACAATCCACTCTGCACTTCTCCTCCGCAATCCACAGCAACCCATGCCAATCCTTTGATCAATTTCAATCCTTAGTTCAATCCCAATCCTTCGATATATCTAAATCCTTAGCAATAGTCCTCTGCAATCCACAGCGATCCATGTCAATCCTTCGATCAGTCCCAATCCTTCGGTCAATCCCAATCCTTTGATCAACCCAAATCCTTCGAGCAATCCTTCGGTTTGTCTCCTACCTATATATATATAGAAATTACATTCGTTCGCTAACTGTCTCCAAATTTGTACATGTCGACAGAATTAATGTTTTGTATGCAGTCAACTATCTATGCATTTTTATACCAAAGTCTATATTATAATTTTATACGAAGATCTTTCCGTTAATAGTCGAGTGCTCACAGCACCACTTTAAAGCTGTGAGGGAAAAAAAGGATGCGACACACCAAAATTAAGGAAAACCATCATGAAAACCAATTATGATAATAATTTGTTATTATTTTGTAATTACAATTTCAGAAGAAAGCAGTTCATCACACCATGCAATACATGTATCCCCGATCCTTCAGTTTACTAATGATTGAAGATATCTCATTAATAAACGTGAGATCCCCACGTTTTTGAAGGTCAATCAAATATCTGAGTCTATCAACAACTTCATTCGCGTTTTCGGGAAATAGATAGCGTGTATCTCTGCGTCTTCTGCCTTCTTCGTGTCGCTTGTTGCAGCAAATGTGTTGGAGAGGTGTGTCAGTGCATCGAGAAACGCGCCATCATCGTCTTCAGCACTATCACTGTCTTCCATGTTCATTTTCATCAATGCTCTCTTCATGCTCATCTTCTCCTCCTGTTTCGTATTCTACATTAAATGTGTTGCGATGCTTCCTTACTTGACTTTACAAAGTTCAAACATTTAATGACATTTCTATATAAATAATGTGCTTATAGTTATAGCACTATAAATTGTATGTATTCAAAATAAGTACACGTATATAATAATTAAAAATACATAAATTGTTACATTGTACTGTTTAACTGAATTCCACTGGTAAAAGGAAGTGAATGTGTGACTCGGTTGGCCTGTCCCTCTGGAGACTGACGTTACTCTCCCGGCTGGTTAATGTACCATCCCTTCGAATTGCCGAGACCTGCACGGTGCCCTCGCCATCGGCCGACCGCCTGGACCGCCTTACAGGTTCCTTTTTTTTATAATCATATAGGTACTTAACATATTATTCGTAATTTTCTTCAAAATATACATGGTTTTAGACATGTCATGTGCTGTAGTTAACTTTAAAACCTATCATCAAAGGCTTATGGCTTAATTGTTCACATCACCTTGGTCGAAGTCAGGAGTAATACCTGTGATGTGAATTTGATGACTATATCTTAAATGGGTGTAGAATGCCTGTCAACTATGGTTATAAGAAGGTTTAAGGCATAACTGACCACATCACCTCGATTGATTTCAGGAGCTGTACATGTGATAGATATTTGACAGCTATAACTTTAAAGGTTCGAAAATGACAGCCAAATATCATTATAAGAAGACTTAGTAAATAATGGGCAATAACATTTTGGTCTAGATCATGAGCAGTACCTATGATATGCATTTGATGACTATAGCTTCAGTGGATAGAAAATGGTAGTCCGCTATGCTTACAAGGAAGCTTAAGGTATAATTGACCAAATGGCTCTGAGCTGAATTTAGGGATATAACTTCGAGGGATGGAAAATGGTGCCAATTTATGCTTATAAAAAGGTTTAAGGCATTATTAAATTTTCATCGTGGTGAGACTTGTACTGGTCTGATATGATCCCATTTCCACGCGTATTGTGCAAACTAACTACAAGAGATAATTATCCTGTACAAACAGCAATTTTATTTAATAATTTTTTTCAGAATACAAATGTTTTATTTCTGAGATTATTACCCACTCATGGCTTCCTACCGACATCTTGGCCCGTGGAAAATGTGTCATAAAGCACTTATCATTTGCTATACTACAGAGAGAGAGAAAAAATTATTTACTTATTATTTATGTGTACAAGTATAAAGAAAAAGAATTATCAGCAAAATTAAAGAGTACTTGCCATGCTTATGCATATGAAACATCTCATTATTGATATGACACATTGGTGCAGGGATACTGATTTTCTAGGACATAGCACTTATCGTTTGCAAACGTAAGCCAACTATGCCTAGAAAAGTACTTGGGGGGGATTAACATATGTACGTTATCAGGATGCGTAATGGTGCCTACATACAGAATTTCGGGAACCTAGCCAGGATGGTTTGTGATTTATGCATGACTATGCTTATAAACTGATCACATCTGGCACTTGATATTTTTAATTAGCTCTCGAATAGATATATCCCAATTGTTATTTAATAAATATACATAATTTAGACCTCTACTGGCACCCATGTCCTGGTGGCTCAGTCTAATAAGGCATCTGTCTACCAATCCAAGGTCTGGCAGTTCGCTGCTCCTCACCTCCACAGCTTTTTGCACTGTATTAAACCATATCACGTCGATAGAGGCTAGTGTATGCATACAGCACATGGAACATCGCCTTTAGTCTCCAGCTGACACCAGCGCTCCTAGCAGCCGATGACATCAAGCGATACTAGTCCTGTCAAGCAGACAGCGGAGAACCAAAATGGCACACCTGGTGGGCATAACCTAGCGGATGACATGAAAACCAATTAGGGGGAAGACGAAACAATATGGCGGCCTACAAACATCCAAGATGGCAGCCAACCGCATATGATATTCAGTTGGAGTAAGAGTGTGCAGGCGAGAAGGAATGACAGAGCAGGAGGTACCAAGGTGGAATGACAGAGCAGAAAAATCGAGAATTCTAGGAACAAGATGTTGAGGGGGATGATAGAGCATGAGGTGACATCCAAGATAGTGGTGTACTGCCCCCAATATGGCTGCCATTATGACATAAAGGTCAAGGTCATCCAAGATGTCGGCTAGTCCACTGCTAGATGCCATGTGTGGAATGATTGAGCATGAGGTGACATGCAATATGGCGGCGTACTGGCTCCCAAGATGGTGGTCGTGGCGTAATCCAAGATGGTGGCTGTTGGTTATGTTCAAAGCAGGTCAAAGGTCAGTCCAGTGGTCCACTGTCAGATGCCATGTGAACTAGGAGTAACTACTCACAAGTACAGTGCACATACAAATATAACACGATTGCAACACTTCGGCTCGCAAATTAATGCATGACCGAACGGGTTAACCACAAGGAAGACTCTCAGAGTACTGGGTACTGATGCCTTGCTGTGTACAGTGCTTGTTATCACTTTCGTTTATTTGCAACGTGTCGACGATCGTGGACGCGGTGACTGAACGGGTTAAAGAGTTTCAGCATGTCCACGTTTTACGGGCACCGCTCGCGAGAACATGGAGAGTTCTATTCTCGGACTTCAGTTCTATGTGGCGACCGTCGTGCTGAAACAGTGACATGACTCGAGACTCAAATTGCGTGGCTCTTAGCTGGGCTGCCGGCTGGTAAGTAGGTTACCAGGCACTGATAAGTGAATGGCTTTTCGCCATATCGCAGGGCAGCGACACCGTTTTGCTGGCATGTACGGCTGGCGTTTTCGGGGGAAATGGCGCTTATCTAAATCCAGGATTCCTAAGTATTCGTTGGTATGGGTGTGGGAGACGGGAATGTCCGAGAAAAAAAAGTGTGATCCGCTGAGGATCGGATCTGGCTTTCTTTGGTGAAATACCAGAGTGCTAACCGCACGACCGCCAATAAATCTAACATACATCATTAAATATAAACAATAATAGAACATGATCGAAGCCTTTAGAGAATTTTCCATGTTTCCGGGGTTAGTTTACTACCCCGCAAACGCTTCCATCTACTGTGGCAGCATCGAAGAGCCAAGCAACCTAGGTTCTAATCTATCTTTTCCAAGATTACAGCTTGTATTACTCAACCTAATCGAGTACTTGCAAGGTGCCACAAGCAACAAGCTGCCATAATGACTGCCCCCTCACTTTCATGCTATAAAAAGAGACATTTATTTTGGTTACGTATTTATAGTGTTGGGGAATATGGACACTTAGCATTACATTTCTTTATCGTCACTCTTTTGCGTCTGCTTTAAAGGCTCTTTCTAAATATACAATTATAAACACCGCAGCAAGTAAGAATTTGTTTGGGTCTGTATCAGAATGACGCACTGCCATATCTGGACCAATATATATGTGTTTATGTATCATTTTATGGAAAGTGACTGGGAAATGGTGGAATAATCTCAAAAACTAATTATATCTCGCACAAACGAGACATTTCCCCTTATTCAAAGCTGTTGTCTGCTATGATATTTAACACATAGAACACTGTGCCCAAGTACACTCGGGTTACACTAAAAAAAAAGGGAATTTCTCTGCAATTAAAACAACATTCACATGCATGTAACTCCATTGTTTGCTTAATGCTTGCCAGAATTTTAAAATAACTTAACAGCACATCAAAGCCAATTATCGTGAACATAAATAACGCTCGTTTCATCACAACTGAAAAGGACAATACATATTGTATCACCTGTTACAATGAAAGGATATTTGATAGAGAGACAACCAACTTGGCAATCCACTGGCTAAGAGTAAGGCAGTAATAAATGTCGTTCAAGGCAGTAAGAGGATCTAATGTGGTATGAACCAATAAGATGGTAGTAAGTGTGAAAGCAGACACTCAACAGGAATGCCGTTCCTATAATGGTGGAATGAGTGATTGAAGAGTGAAGAGATTTAGGCGGCTCTCAACATCGAAGTCTTGAGAGCCGAAGAGGGTTAGGTGAGGTGAGTATGGAGCAGTGCCGGAATGTAAGGGCGAGGGGAAACGGGAGATCCCCGAGAAAACCCGCCGGCCTGCGGCATCGTCTGGCACGATTCACACGTGCGAAAATCCGGGATCTACCCCGCCGGAAATCGAACCCGGTTTGCCTTGGTGCGAGGCTAGTAGTCTGATCCACATCAAAGAAACCACAATTTCGTCTCTGTGTTCATGTCTACTCTGTGTGGTTTGATCTTAAAACGTACAAAATACCGTCGGAACTTTTCCTTGCAGCAATTGTACCGGAATCGACTAGCCATCAAATGGACGTGACTTTGTCACTGGCAGCGCATACTCGAGGCTGTCAGCATGGATGAATGACGTATTGTCATCGCAGCACTCTTTCTTTTCCACTCCTTCGCGGAACCAGGATTGCGTAGTGGTGTTACGACTGCCGTTCTACCACGGCAAACCGGGCTCGATTCCCGGCGAAACTACTCCAGATTTTCGCATGCTGGTAACATGGCGGACGTTGCCGTAGTACGGTGAATTTGCTCCAGGTGCTCCCGTTTCTCCCGTTGCAGCGAAATTTTAGGATGATCGTCAACCAATGCTATTTGATCGCCGGCTGACGGAACATAATGTTACTGTCACCTGCCTGGGACAGTGACGTTGGAATTTTACCTACTAAAGCTACTGTGCTTTCATGTCACTACAAATGAATAGTGCGCGAATCGTAATTGGCGGTGTCTGCTTGAGTAAACGGCCAAAATATGTCGTCAAGAAATCTGCTAAAAATAAAATATAACATTATTCGTATATCATTACAGAAAAAAATGCAAACTGGTTTACGTTATCTTATTTCATTGATTTATATATGGCATGCTTCTCCTTTAAATACTGAAGCAAGAAAAAACTGTGGAAACGGGGAGCACGCTAATTTACCTTCCCACGAACACACCAGATGGTTACAGCTGCTAATGTATGCAGAGTAAGTACATTAAGACCTTTCGGGATGTGAATTTGTACTGGGAAAATCTACTTCTAATGACTGTGATGTTTTATTCAACAATCGTTGAAGCGTGGCTATCCGACTTGCGTATTTCAGCTGTATGTACTTCGCCGATAAACCGGTTCAAAGTGAATACATTAATGCAAACTTTATTGAGAAGCCATATAACGTCGTTTGGAGTGTGTTAATAACTGAGGTACGACACAATCGAAACGTGACCCTGCCTACGCTGTAAAAAGATCTGCCAACAAAACATAATTAAGTAAATTTTTATTTTAGGTGATGCTTACTTAAGGCGCCCGTCTACCTGGCGCTTGAACTGCGTTGCAGAGTGTTCGAAATACACATTTTTCAACGAAACTATTAAGCATGCGTCCAACGTGCTGATCTACGAAAAGAGCACACACTTCCGAGGAGAGCTGTTAAGTACTTTCAAAATATCACGTACGTTAGAAACATCAATTCAGAGTACTCCAAAACCGCTAAAAACGGCCTTTCCAAGGCGCTGTAGCTCAAAATGCACGCATCAGATACATACAAAACTACTATAGGGGCCTGCACTGAACCTTCCTAAAGACTTCCCACTAATAAAATAATATGGTCACCGCTGAAAGTCCCATAGGTACACGCAGCACGACGAGAACACTGCACGCCAGTTCAGAGCCTTGCGCTTAGCGGCGATGGCGTACTTGATGCGCGTGGCAGTGTCGCCCTTATCGCTCCCGCGCTTCTCGGCCTAAACGTGGGAAAAAGTTCCAGGTAGACGGGCGCCTTAAGAGACCCGGACGGTTTCATGGGACTGTTTTGACCATATTCTTTCCTGAATTACTGACGACAGCGTTCTATTGTCAAAATAGGCACCATTTTTATTATGCCTATCCAAACACATGCTCAGGCCAACCATTATAGGCATTAATAATATGTAGGGACCAGAACATTTCGCGAATTAATTTTAACATAAGCTAGACTTCAAACACGCGTACATTTCTGTCTTGTTTGCAATTAGATTACGCTTTATTAGACACGCCCAGGGGAACTTTGGGCCAATAACAAACCCACACGGAAATAAGCACCGAATCCCGTGCCACCTGTTCTAAGGTGAAACTGGCTTCACAGTTGAGCATCAGCCAATGAAATGGAAGATAGGGCTCAAAAATACGTAGGACCTTGGAGTCTAGCTTACAGGTAGTTTAAAACGCGAAATTTTCCTATCCCTAATAACGTGATTTGGCACTTACAAAATACAATGGCAGAAATAAAAATTTCACGAATGGAAATGCGATGTCAGAGTCACAGAATAGATAAATACAAAGAAGCGAAATTACGGGAAGGGAAATGGAGGGTCCATTCGCTGATTGTTTGCGCGGGACTCTGGAATGGGCATTATGTCTGACTGGCTGCCGCGCGCTGAGAAATATTTCCTATTGGCTAAGTAAGCTGCCGGCTGGCGAGGTAGTTACCGGGTGCTGATTGGTCAACGGCGTTGCGACATGTCTCTGTGGTAACTACCGCCGTTTTGCTGGCGTACGCGGGTGGATATCGCGGAGCAAGCAGTCGCTTGGCTTCTGTATTATCAAGTATTCTGTGCCTAAGTGTAACTCGAGCTACAGCAAATAGGAATTTTTTGTTCGACAACCAAGGAAGAAAGCGCCCGGGAGTAAACTCTGTAAGCTGCCACTTAGGAGCCATCCTAGGGAGTCGGCCGGGTTATGTATGTGGCCACGTATTGATCACATGCATGTAGCTCCAAGGCTCTGTTCGGTAAATCATCCGAGACTGATGGGACATGGTAACAAATGAGACTGATATCACTGTAAGGTTAACCGTCTTCCATTCAGAGAGGAAGTCGACCAGACCTACGAAGCCTGACCGTTGTGGCGGTCAGGTGGAGGGGCATTTTTTTTCTAGAGGCTCAAGGTAGTAATACCGGACTGTCCATAATAAATTAGGCTCTGAAAGTTGTCTCCTGTGATACCTTGGAGGATCAAGTAAAGGAGGGGGGGGAGCGGAGAGCCGGATAATGTTCCGGAAAACATGCTGCTAAAAATAATATTCGCGTAGTTTTGCTTTGTTAGTTAATGCTTGTCAGAATCATCAAAGAACATCGTATCAGCATAATTATCGTGACTATACTTTCTGTTTTTTAATGCCGCAAGTGTAAAGATTAGCATATTTTTACATTTTTTTTTTGTATAATAATTTTACAATTTCACTTGACCGACGCGTGAACTAGGTGATCAGGTTCACGGCAATGTTAATTTTACATATGGTGGGAGAATATACGTTGTGCATATATGTAGGGGCAGTGATATTTCGCGAAAAGATGTCGAGACAAGATACAGTTCCAAAGCACTGTAGGGTCGTCCAGCTTCTTTGATTGGCTAACAAATGTTCTGGCCCGTGTAAACAGTTTGCGCACGAATCACGAAGGTTCAGTGTCGGAAATACTAAGTCCTGAGTGGCTTGGTCAAAGACGGACACGGCAGACCCGCAGCCAATGGAGGTATAACAACAGCTGAGGTGTGTATATAGTATTGAAGTCTACTGTGTGCTCCGATTTTTACGCGAAAAGTCACTGGCCCCACATATAAGTAATCTTGAGCAAGGCTTTCCAAAGCGCTCAGTTCTCCATGAACAGCCCACATACAGCCGCAGTCGCCTCTAAAAGTCTAGCATTGAAAAGAGGAGTTGCTGTAATCCGAGAACGCTACCATAGTACAAAGGCAGCAATTAGGATACCGGAATACGATAACGGGAGAGAAGGAATGTTTCGAAATATAACAAGCTAGTGCGAGTGCGCTTCGGAATGTGAGTAAACTTAACTCACACGCTGCCAACTTGAGCTTCTGTCCATTCGAACACGGGAAGTTTTCACGACGGTTGTGGTATTTAACGGTCGTAAACACTGCCTTTTAGAGTTTAGTTTCTAGCATAGTTTAATGCCAAATGTCTTCTGGTTTATGTCCGTAATAACAGTACGCTAACATCGTTCACTTCTGAGCTGCCAAAGGAACCGGAGGACAATCATAAATGATCACAAAACACTCCGCAATACCGGCTCGTTTGCAGTAGCTGGAATGTGTTTTCCGATTAAACGATGAAGTATACTTACTTCCAAAATAAACCAAATATAATTATTACTTTTGCAGATATTACTTGCTTGCTTAAATTTTGCCTCCAAAAATTCACGAGACACTTGATCAATAAAAAAAAAAAGTTTTCATATTTTCTTCTTCTTTTCTTTATTTGTAAACAGTGTTGCACTACTTTATTTAAACACATCGTCCAAACTTTATTGGCACATTGAAAATGCTGCGAACTTTTTAACGGAATTGCAAGTAAAGGTGATTTCAACAAAACAATTAATGCCACATAAAAAGAAAACTCTTATTAGCGCAGCGTAGCAAGCGAAAATGGAACCAGCAATTTGCAAAGAGAAAATGCAAAGTAGCGGGTAACTACTTTTCTAATTTATTCTCTTGCTGNTGCCTCCAAAAATTCACGAGACACTTGATCAATAAAAAAAAAAAGTTTTCATATTTTCTTCTTCTTTTCTTTATTTGCAAACAGTGTTGCACTACTTTATTTAAACACATCGTCCAAACTTTATTGGCACATTAAAAATGCTGCGAACTTTTTAACGGAATTGCAAGTAAAGGTGATTTCAACAAAACAATTAATGCCACATAAAAAGAAAACTCTTATTAGCGCAGCGTAGCAAGCGAAAATGGAACCAGCAATTTGCAAAGAGAAAATGCAAAGTAGCGGGGTCTTTTACACCGTACCAAGTCCAAGAAAGTATAGCAGTCACTTAATTACTTTTCTAATTTATTCTCTTGCTATTTATGGTCACAAACACTTTTCTACGATTATATCACAGTTTCGTGCCGGAAAAATTTCCTTACGAACAAACTTTTATCGTTTCAGACGCACGAAAATGAGTTCAACATGGCCGAAACAACAGAACGGTAAATAACCTTTAATATGGGAAGAACTCTCTTATAGTTCGTTTAAAGAAAAAAACATACGTGCTAGAAAGTTATGCATGCGATTTTCAAGTGGGAAATATTCAGTTTTATATAAATTCTATTTCATTTGTTATTATTAAAACTTTCGCAATTAGCTGCATACGAGGGAATGATTGCCAGCGAATGCAACGAGATTTCCAGATGCATTCTAATTATTCGTTTGTTCGGGTAACAAACGTTTACTTACGGGAGCGGGTCGCCGAAAAATTCATTATTTTATATTTGTTAGGCCATGCAGTTCAACTTGTAGACATTACTAACGAAAACTATTTCTTTGCATAAAAATTTTTAGACGGCTAATTTTTACATAACGACCTGCCAAAATCGCAATTTTAGTGTTTTTGTAACGCACAAATAATAAAAATTAACTCACCGAAATGAGATAATTCACACTGAAATAGAATACTGCGAGTTAGTTTGAGGAATTTTTAAAATCACTGTATGAAATTTTTTTGCAATTTTCAAAAATTGCGCACTTAAAGACATTTTTGCATATTTTTATTTGTAGCAATCTAGGTTTTTTTTTTTTTTTGTAAAATACTTTCGCTAAGCATAACTTAAGATTATTTAGGACATGAGCTTTCACTCATCCTTGCTAAATTTTTTGTAAATGATTTCGTTTAATTTATTTGTATGTACTAAAAACACTAAAATTGTTATTTTAACAACGCCATTAATGTGTATTTCACACTGTGTATTTCACAAACGAAACACATATAGGATGCATTTATGTTCACTATAGCATTCCCTGTTCGTAATCACGAATACGCACATGGAAGCAACACATATATTAAGATATTCGAAAAATATTACATAATCTGCGCAGTGTTCATAATGAGATTCACCAGCATCACTTTGTCTGGACGTTATGTAACAAACAATGTTACTACACTAACAACATTCATGAGGGATTTAAAAAACTTGAATTACTTACTGTTTGCTTCCGTTGCGGCCTAATCATGTACAACAAACAGTTCAGTGATTACGTTTATATTTGGAGCTATTTTATACTACGACAAAAAATTAAAATTCTTTTTCGATGCTATTTACAATAGTTTATTTTAACTTGCGGTAAAAAAATTCAAATTTGAATTTGCGTCTATTAGTCGGCCATTTTAATATTAAATTTTTTAAGATAATGAAACAGAAAAATGGATATTTTGGAATAATACATAAAATATATATATTTACTATATATATACATAAATACACATACATGTATGCAACAACATTATTTTTTAAATTTCATCTTCAATGCATTTCTTTAAGTTGCTTTATGTACATAAATATATAAAATTGCCACTCCCAGCACAAGGGGGGTTCCCCCGATTCACCACTGCTGCAGACCTCCCCTTGCTGGGGTGGGGCAGGGGATATATATATATGTAGTGACGGCCTACCCACATCAAGAATTCGCATAAGTTCACCTCGCCTTAGATTGCAGTTTCTACGTGCGTGTCGTGGACAATGGCTTACCTTCGGTGCGATGGGACCCGCTCGATAGACCATCTCGCTGCCATCTGTGTGAGTGCTGAACGGCAAATGGCACGCGGCGCACTAGTGTGCTGTTTCGAAGCTTTGCCTGCTTCCCCTTCCCAACCCCTGAGTGTTTCCATGACACCGTAACGCCAGCCAGCTACGACGCCACCAGGGGGCGTTTCCACTCCGTGAACATAGGAAAATGTTCGAGAAGACGACGACAAAATTGTATAATAGGCGTGTGTTCTCCTCTGCTCGGGGAGACAGGCCAGGAACTTTATTAGGGAAGGAACTGCTATTCAATTGTTTTAAATGGCGGTGGGGGGAGGGGGGTAGCTTTGCATAATACCGAAAATATTAGTAATTTCTATTTTTAATTATATTGTACAAAATAATTATATTATATCATATCTTTGTAGGGGATTTAAAGTCACAAAAATTTATAAATGAGTTTAAATATATTTTGTAATCCCATATTGTGAATTGGAAATCTGTATTGCGAAAAGGGGACAATATATCAGAGTTTTGTAACTATTCTTTTTCGGTGGAAACCCTAAGTAAGTTGTATAATACCCTTTGAGGCCACACTAATGGGGGGTTTCTATTCCTTGGAAAACGAACATCTTCCCGAGGAAACAGAAACTAAGTTCTATTTGTATGTGTTGGCTGTAACCGTCACATGTAGATAGGAAACTGCGCCACTATGCTTCGTCAGTACGGCCAGGAGTATTGAATGTATTGCAAAATTGTTTGCACTTGCTACAGTGGTAAATAGAGTGAAAATAGTTTGGGTGCGTCAAACTAATCTGTAAGATGATTTCTACAGGAGACGTTAGTACTGCCTGGATCCAAAGTTTGGGAATAGTGCCCCTTCAGCAAGCGCTCACCAATGCAGGTAATACCTACAAACCGGAGGGCGGAATCCAAGTCTTGCTCCACCTGATGCGTGAGCTGGTGAGAAAAGGAGGAGTCGCTTGTTAACCTGAGGGTGAGTCCGCTTAAGTCACGGTTTTTTTTTTTAAATCTTACATATCTGCCTGATAGTCTGAGCGATGGTTTCGAGGTAGTGCACAGTTTGAATTTGGGCGCTGTAGTTAAACTGCTCGTTCAAATGGCTTAAAGCAGTTTCTCTTAATATCTGTGACATAACAGTGTTATATGCTGCAATAATGTTTTAAAGTACCCGAATCCTTGCAGCGAATGGTAGGGTAAGCTATCAATGAGCGTACGTCCTTTCGCGAATTTTGTCAGGCTATTTTATGGCAAACAGGTACTCCAGTAGCCATTTCACACAAGCGCATACATTTTTCAGAAAGATTTCAGCATCCTGGAAACTGAATACAACATTTTGTAAATGAGACGATTAGGTTGGTAGAAGTTTTGGGTTTGCTGTGTGCGGAAGCAAACATGGTAGAAATTATTTTTTTTAATTTGTTGCCTGAAAACAGTAAATTCTTTACCTTTGCCACAAAGCCACAAACGTTGCAAGAGTTGTTAGCGTTGGTAATTCACGTAGAATTAACCGTTGATAATGTAAGGAAAATATGGGTAGGAACGTAATACCTAAAAGGCAGTGTCAAATTTGTTTTCGGTCAATTCATCCGACGGCGAAATGTTTTTTATAATACCCAAAAAGGAGAAGGAAATTCCGCACAGGTTAAGCCGAAACGGAAATTACAAATTGGTATTCGGGTAAATCAGACAATGGAAAACTGTTTTTATAAAAAGAGAGAAAGTGACGGAAAGTAGTACCGCAAGGAAACAGGGACCAGTCGGACGTAAAAGAAATTGTCCGATGGTCAAAAATAGGTGAAAATGGTGATTTGTTACCGAAGTTGTAATCCTAGTAACCTTCAATTTAAATGTCCGTTGCGAGGAAATTTTGCAGGATTAGGTTGAGTTTCAAACACCAATTTGTTTAATAGAAATTTCTTGCTGTATGATCCATTAAAAATTGGAAATTTAAAATGTCCACCTTGGTAGATTCGGGTGCCTCTGCATCTCTCATAAAACATGAAACTCGTAATAAAATTATGCGTGAAGCACCAGTTGGTACCATACAAATAAAACGGAGAGAGTAAGTCGTATTTTCCTTAGCAGATGGTGGATTGATCAAATCAAATGTTGTGGGAGTGATAAAAATTAAAATTGAACAATTTTCATGGTAAATGCCTTTTCGTGTTTTTGAAAATTCATCACATTATGCGATGTTGGGTATTGATTTTCTGGGCAGCACCCACGCATGTATTGACGTAGCAAGAAAAGTGTTGAAATTTAGTTTTTTCCCCTGAGACAGTTATTCCTTGGCAAATTAAGCCTTCCCGATGTCGAAATATTCAGATGTTACAACATTCAGAAGAGATAGTAAAGGCATTTGACCAGTTAAAAACAGAATAGAGCGATGTGCTTACGTCAAAAGTGGGGCATTGTAAAGAGGATCCTGTTGTTTTTAAATTAAAAGATAGCGAGCCTGTAGAGTGCGTGCCATACCCTGTGTCCGCGCCCAAAACGCAAATATTTCAGCAGTTAATCAATGATTTAAAGGAACAGGAAATTGCGGAGAAATCCATTAGTCCGTATGCGAGCCCGTATTTTTTTGTTACCGAAACCAAAAACACCAAGTCAATATCGGTTGATATGTGATTATAGAAAGGTTAATAAAATTTTGTATGTTGATTCATATCCGTTGCCAGTTATGGAAAATGTTCTCCAACACTTGCAAAGAGCTAAATATTTAACTGCATTGGATTTGAATTCTGCTTTTTTACAGTGCGAGTAACATCCGGAAAGCAGAGCGCCGTAAACGTTTCATATCCCTTGCGGGTTGTACTAGTGGACGGGTCTGCCCATGGGGGAAAATTCAGAGCCCCAATGTATATCCCGAGTGTTGAATCACGGGTTAGGACTGTACTTGTATGAGTTCGTCTTAACGTACACTGATAACGTGTGCGTGTACAGTGACACGATGGAGGAACACGATAAACATTTGCGGACAGTGCTAGACGCGTTAAGGAAGGCTGGTCTGACAGTGAGCCCAGAAGAAATTAGTTGGGCGCAACATGTGCGATATCTAGGGTTTATTATTTCGGAGGGCAATTTACGCATTGATCCTGAGAAAAATAAATATGTAGTTAACTTTCACACAACCTAAAAATTTAAGACGTGTAAAATGATTTTTAGGAATAGTTGCATTTTATAGTAAATTTATTCCAAATTTTTTTGAGTTTACAGAATCATTAAACCAGTTGAAAAAAAATACGTACGTTTTGTGTGGAACGTGCAACAATAAAACGCTTTTCTATAATTTAAAGAAATGTTAGCTAATCCTCCAGTCTTGCATTTGCCCAATTTTTCTGAAGAATTTTTTCTGCACTGTGATGCAAGTTCCGTGGCCGTGGGGGCGTGTTTGAATCAAAAGAAAGACGGCCATTTTGTGATTTTGTGCCGATAGCGTACGCGAGTAAATTATTAACTTAGGCAGAACGGAAATTTACTATTTATGAAAAAATTTGTTTAAATTGTTTATGGGCAAAAAGTTTTCAGATTATTTAGATCGTGCTCCGGTTACTTTATTTACTGATAACGAGGCTCTTAGTTGGTTGTTAAACTCGCAAAAGCCAGCTGGTAGATTGGCACGGTGGTTAGTGCGCCTCGCTAGCTTTAAATTTACCGTGCAGCACATTAAGGAAATCGATAATTAGGTAGCGGATGCGCTATCACGCATGTATTGCGAAGTCTAAATTGAGGCAGTGGAAAATAGGTCCCCTGTGGTTAGTCAGTTGTCAGATTCAGTTTCCGCTGGTATAAATGTTTTGGAATTAAACACGTTGCAAAAGTTTCCAAGTGCTATTACTGATATAAAATAACACCAAAATTCTGACACGAAATGTACACACATATTGTCTGAGATCAAAGACGGAAATTATTATTACGTAGTTTATAAAGCATTTCTAGGAGAATGGACAAAAAGAGGCAAATTCTGAGTTTTTGTACCTGAAAAACTAAGGGCGATGGTTTTTAAATATTATGATGAATTCTTTTACGGGGAACACGTAGGACGGGATAAAACAATTACCCGTGTGTTAGAACTTTTTTTCGTGGCCAGGTTTGCGCAACGATCTGGAAAATTGGGCCAGGTGTTGCGATGCGTCCCAGCATGCAAAGCTGAAAAATCAAAAACCAGAAGGGCAATCCGCCATTACGATGGCATTGTCTCCTCGGGAGTGCATTTATTCGGACTCCGTTGCCCCGGAGTACCTCTGGATATGCATATGTCCTTGTCGCTGGACAGTTTCAGTAAATTTTGTTTATTTTTTCCGTTACGCATTATAAAATGCAGGAGCAATGTGTAAGTTAGTTATGGAGAGATTACAGAGGCTGAGTATTAAAGAATATCCCAACTTTGAAGGTCTATTATATCAAAACCAAACAACCTACAAACTTGATTGACCAACAAAATGAATCTTGAAACCGTGAAATTTGTTTGCTATACGTTCATAAATGTTAAATGTGACCACCATGAGCGGCCCGAACGACATTTACGCGATAATCAAACTCGTTCCACGCTCTTGTCAGCATGTCCGGTGTTACGGTTTGCATGGCATTCGTAACTCTCGGTTTGAGGTGGTGAGGGGGAAGCGAGACCGCATTCGGCACGTCAATGTAAAGAGGACGGTCTGATGTTTACTTTATGGTGCGCCATCCCAGTGGCACCTAGCTGTTCGCGGATATCTGGACGAGACGTTGCCGCAATGCTGGATTAGTCGAGGAGCAGCTGGTGACCAGGCTCTTCATTACTGGCCCCCAAGAATCCCGAATCTTACCCCGTGCGATTTTTTTCTATGGGGGTACATAAAGGATCAAGTGTTTCGTCCACCATTGCCGGCTAACATTGACGACCTCAAAATGAGATTTACGGACGCCATCCAAACCGTAACACCAGACATGCTGACAAGAATGTGGAACGAGTTTGATTATCGCGTAGATGTCGTTCGGGCTGCTAATGGTGGTCACATTGAACATTTATGAATGTATGGTAAACAAACTTCACGGTTCCACGGTTCATTTGATTGGTCAATCAAGTTTGTAGGTTGTTTGGTTTTGATATTATAGACCTTCAAAGTTGGGGTATTCTTTTACACTCATCTGTATAGTGTTTTTGGCTCGCCCGTGTTTGTCGTAACTGACAATGCTACGTATTTTCTTTCTCATTAATTCAGAGATTTTAATTTTATATTTGGGGGTTAAAGACGGTGCAGACTGCTCCGTACTACCCTCAGGCAAATTTAATAGAACGGGTGAATCGAGACATTAAAATTGCCATACGTAATTTTGAATCTGATACGCAACGACACTGGGATGACGACGTGTTAAATTAACTTTTTCAATGTTTTAATATTATAGTACATATTGCTCATAAATATGCTCCAGCCGAGGAATTTTTGGGAAGACGTCTGATGCACCCCCTAATACATGTGTAGTGACTTCATAGCATTTGTTTGGAGAATGTGAGTTATAAAAAATTGGAATAAATATGGGCAGACATGACACTTAACTTAATAACGTATCCCCAAAAAAATGGAACAGAAGAGTAATGTATCATATAAAGATTTAAACTTTTAAAACATGTTATATAATTTTAGTTGAAGCTCATCATCTCAGTACAAAAATCGAATTTTTTTTTGTGCTAAGCTAGCCGTGAAATGGCGTGGCCCATACCAAATAGTAAGGTTTCTTTCACCCGTGACAGTATCGATTATTGATCCACATTCTCCTAACAAATCGAAAAAGGTTCATATTTCCCATTGTAAAAAAATATTATGTACCCACAAATGCAATGTAAAAAGGCCACCCCTTTAAAATCCCATAAACTTTCTTGATGTTTTGGATGCGGAAATTGTATTATGTAAAATATATTTTGAAATTAACGTTTTAAAGAATCTGTGTTTACCCAGTATTTAGAATGGTGTTAATTATACTTATTAAAAAAATTATTGATGATATTTAATATTGTATACTCAGTGTTGCTGGAGTAAATTAAATCAAGTAGACATGGAAATGTACGGAAAAGTAAAATAGAAAAGTTAAAATAGCCATATATAAAATACGCCTGTAGATTTAAAATTTAGTAATTTAAATGTTTTTTGTATGTGCATAAATGTTTTTTTAAAATCATCCCTTCCTTGTAAGAATTGAAAGTGTACGAAGTTACGTTCTACGATTCATCGTTTTAAGTCCCTGATGCATATACGGCATGTTCTATTGCAGCTTGCTGCTATCATCGAGACCGGTGTTCCACGTGAAAAGAAGCCTGGAGTAATGGTCTGACCAGCCGACGCCTCGGGATATTCTGAACGCGTGAGAAACACCG
>NQII01008026.1:7095-58038 GCA_002778355.1 Clitarchus hookeri | reverse complement strand
AAGTTGCAGGGGGGGGGGGGTGATGTACGTAAGAGTCATCCTCGCAAGAAAAGAAAACGCCGGCCGTAGTAAGCTTACCACACTTTAAGGCGCCTCTCTAGTAAAACGTTTTGTCAAACTCCTTAAGGACACGTTCGGCCGTAAGGAAGCACTGCAACGGCGGCGATGGAAAAAAAAAAATCTAAACAAGCTTCACGCGTATTCTGTTTCCTCAGAGATTTAAGGGATGTCTATACGTTTTTAATACAGCAGTGTGTTCAGAAAAGATGCAGCAGCTTAAAACGCTGTTTTACAGAAGAGTAAAAATCGCAAACAGAGGACTACTTACAGCGATTTTTGCTGACTTTGACAATTTTAAGCGACCGCACTTGTGTTTCAATAACCAAACTTATAAACTGTCAACAAAATATCGACTTTCATTTCTGTCCTGAAAAAGAATAGTTTAAAAAAAAATAGACAGAACTGTCTGCAATGATATTCGTATGACATCTAGGGAGAAAATTGCAACCACGCTTGATGTTAGGTTAGAGTTGGTTTTAAAATAAAGTCGACAATATTCTACTTTACTCTACTTAAGACACATACAAGCTAATATTTATGTGTTTGGTGTGCAGGTTAAGCTGTATTAAGAGTGGTTTTTCAGTCAAAATGTTTCTTCTCAACATATATCCTTTACATAATAAGCGTAAAAATTTTTTTTGCCAAAGTTTATTTGTACATCTAGGCATTTACATTTAAATTTTTCCACATTCACTCGAATGAGGACACCTATATCCAACGTTTTACTGAGCTAAATATTCGGCGGGCGCATTTTTGCCACTTTCCGTGCGAGGAAGATTTTCGTTACGGCCTTTTTTCCCCCCCGTCGATACGACTGAGAAATTTAATGAGGTTTGAGAAGATGCAAATTCATAACAGCGGACGAGGAGTTTCGTAATATCAGCGCGTATTTCCTCAGGCTGCCTTGGATATACTACTATCAGCTAATGGAAATCCCAGACGGTACACTGCAGACGTCGTTTATCCAAAGTTTCGCTTTAACATCAGATACTAAAGCGAAAGCCTGGAAGAGGTAATTATATTCTTCGGGCACTTTCAAGTTATGAATTGAGGTGGATGCGAATGATTTAAATTCTCGTGTGTCTGGGCGGCTACCTATTTACTTCCCTCTTCTCAAATTTTACACTTTATAGAAAATGTTTGTTCTATTTATATGTTTTTTATATTTTTAATATATACATTGCCGTTATTGTTGTACTATTAATTAATTTTTATGTTTTAAATATATATAATTTGTTTTAAATTGTTTCTATTTTCGCGATTATATTTGATAAATTAATTTATGTCTTAAGTATAGCAACTGTCACATTTGATTAGAAGAATACAAGGATAACACAATGATGCCTGCAACTTTCCTTGTGGATATTGTAGCGATCTGGGAGTGAGCTCCTTTAGGAGAAACGTTCGACATATAATACTGACTTATTACATATATATTTTAAGGGGGGACAGGGGGAAATATTTAGATTAGTTTTCCCCTCCTGCACCAATTATGTTCCTAGTTATATAAGGTTGGTTTTTGTGTATTGATGTTTAGTGCCAATTGCTTGTGGTATAAGCGTTTGTTATTTTTTACTCTCCAATCGTATCGCTCACGCACGGGCATTTTAACCCTTGGAAGAGTTTCCAGATACGACCCTGTGCCACCATTGTTCTCTGCCTTCTGCCCGCCTTCCCCTGCAGCGATTCAAAGAGACGACTTCGTGATCTCTCTTATCTGGTCGGTCCACATTCCAGCCGTTCTCCTGCACGATGATCGCTACCTTCCCGACTTTCACCTGGATTGTTTCAGTTCGCGCGGGGTGATTCCAATCTTCCACGCCGGCTGTGAGTGCCAGTTCTCCTGATCAGGGCACACACCTTTCGATTAAGTGTTCCTGCAAATTTCAATGGAATATCCCGCTGTACACTGCACACTGTAAAAAATTTCCAGTAAAATTTCTAAACTTTAACGGAGTATTTTAGCCTAAAAATAATATGGAAATTATACCACATATGAGACTTCAAATAAAGGGAGGTTTATCGTCGCTACTTAACAAAGATGGGAAATTTCCTGCTCATTTTACTGTTTCCNTGCCAGTTCTCCTGATCAGGGCACACACCTTTCGATTAAGTGTTCCTGCAAATTTCAATGGAATATCCCGCTGTACTTTGCACACTGTAAAAAATTTCCAGTAAAATTTCTAAACTTTAACGGAGTATTTTAGCCTAAACATAATATGGAAATTATACCACATATAAGACTTCAAATAAAGGGAGGTTTATCGTCGCTACTTAACAAAGATGGGAAATTTCCTGCTCATTTTACTGTTTCCNGAGACTTCAAATAAAGGGAGGTTTATCGTCGCTACTTAACAAAGATGGGAAATTTCCTGCTCATTTTACTGTTTCCTAAGCAAATGTAGGAACGCTACTAATGATGCATGGGAAAAGAATTTACCATTCGCAGAGTGTAAATTATGTTGCAAGACTGCTCATTGGCCGCCCACAGATTGAGCATATCTCGATACCTCGCCTATGGAAGACAGGGAGGTTTTAAGCCCACTGGGAATAGCTGCCATCACGAGAAACCCCGTGCGTTTGGGATACAAGATAAATTCGTACTTCGTAAATTGTGACTACGAAATATCCTGTTTCTCCACGTTATTAGATATTTAGTGATATGAATTTTCGCCCGACCGAAATTATTGTAACAGGTCCATACTGTTTCTCTGCAAATCTTCTTAAAAGTGTCGCCGAAGAATTGCTATATTCTCGCACGGCTAGCACCATACAGGAGAGGGGACAAACCCCCTTCATTATCTATTTATATTTAATTTTTTTATTTTTAATAGAACTTGACAGCGCAGATTTGGTTTTTATAGTTCTATTGATTGGAAGGGCACAAGGCATTGGTAAGACTTCTTTTTAAGAAGCCGACATTATTGGACTGCTGTTGCTTCTTTATCCATGCAGATTCCAACACCAAATATTCTCTCCCCCCCTTTTTTTTTAGTTGTTAGTTGTGGGGAAAAAAAGGAGGTTGAGACATAACAATCTGAAAAAATGATGCGAAGTTATTAATTAATGTTGTGTCTTGCTGAAAGTTGCGACACAACCTATAAAACACAAGTTAACGCAAAATATAGCTGACAAATAAAAAATACGAGTAATACCAGCTCTCGAACTGCATTGCAACGTTTTTAAAATACACTTTTTTTTTCCTACCTAAATATTAAACGTCTTAAACGTCTTCCCAACGTTTTGATTTACGAAAAGGACATGCACTTAAGACGAGTCCTGTTGTGTGTTTTCAAGACACCACACACATTAGAAAAAATAATTTCCAGCACTCCAGTGTAGTTAAAAAACGACCTTTCCAAAACGCTGCATCTTATACAGGTCAGATACATACAAAAACATTCAATCACCCTGCAATGAACATTGCTAAAGACTTACCACCAATGAAATGATAGGGTCGCACCTGCAAGTCCTGTAGGTTCACACAGCACGACGATAACACTGCACGCCAGTTCAGGGCCTTGCGCGTAGCGGCGACTGCGCACTTGATGCGCGTAACGGTGTAGCCCTTATCGCTTCCATTCTGTGTGTCTCAAAAGCCGCGAAAATAGCTCGAGTTAGTCGGGCGAAAGGATTGTTCTTCTCTCTGACCAGAATACCCTGTCTATCGCTGGTGTTGAAACAGCAAGTTGCTGAAACCGCAATTCTTTCCGTGTCAGCACCATCAAAGCGCTGAAGCTAAATGTAAAGCCACTGACGTAGGAGAAGGTGGAGGGGNGAAAAGAATGTGAGGTGGCTTGCAAAGACGTACAAAGGAAAGGGGGTAACTCTAACTAGTTTTCTTCCCTGTAAAAGGCCAGGAAGTTTTAGCAAGCTCGGACTGAATCAGGAGGTGAATTGAAAGTACGAAAATTACAGCAGCAGTATATATTATTTCCGCTGAGAGTTTTACAGGACTCAAAACGTAACGCACTACGATTTCGGTCAATTATCGGTCAGTGGTACTGGTTCTAGAACAACAGCGGCAGAGGAACATTCAGGAACCGGTTTCAAGTGCCACCTGAACAGATCTGAAAGGCAGTATACAACTGACAACGCCAGTGAAAGTTACATCTATTTTCATATGATTTTTGTTTCCAGTGATAATTAGTTGTTAACAAACACTAACAAAATGTACCAAAGCCTAAGACGTGGGGAATATTGAAATAATGCAGAATAAATATTTTCCTCTTTTAGTTATTGAGCGTAGTAATTGCCATAGGTATATCACTACGTTTACACAAATAATGGATTCATTCGAACATAAAACGTAAAAAACCAAACAAATCTCAATTTTTACAAGCTAAAGTTATCTAGTAGATAGTAAATAAAATGGAGAACTTCCATACCAAATAATAAGTCACGATGATTATTTACGTTCAAAAAATATATATTATGTTTATAGAAAACTTGATTGTATAAATAGCGGAAAAATCTGAAAAGTATAAAAACACAAACTGTGTGCAACTTTATCATTAAAGGCTGTTCACAGTAAACTGAGCACTTTTGAAAGCCCTGCTTAAGATCTACTTGTGCACACATTGTGTGTTCTTCCGCCATATGTAAAATTAACATTGTCATGGACCTGATCACTTTATTCGTGTGTCGGTCAAATGAAACTGTAAATTTATTTAGCAAAATAAATAATTTCAGCATGAAATCATAATCAGCGACTACTGGTGAACAGTCGGCACGAAATTCTTAGCAGTCTGCAAGTTAAAGTTCCGAACATTATCAGTTAGCTTCTATTTAATAATAAAGAAGTCACAAACTGCCGTCTTCCGTCTCACTGAATGTCTAAAAATGAAGCTAAAATATGACTGAAACGTCAACGATGGCTTTTGCACGTTATTTAAGAAACCCTTGCAATCATTTTGCCGTAACTTAAGGATGAACATTGGTGTGTCAAATATTTGTACATATATCTATGAAAATATTCAACTTGACTGTGATGGGGAGAATTCGTGGGGTATGAACATGTAACAAGTATTTTTAAGGTGTGGTATAAACAGAATTTAACAAGATATTTGAAAGACTATTAAGGATATTTATTGCCAGCAACTAAGGAGTTTTCAGACTAAGAGTCATCGCAGTTGTATTGCAAAACAACGGTGAGGTGTCGGCAGTAAAAGTGAAATCGAGACCCACTGGGCAGATTCTCTTGCCCTTGGGTCAACAAAAAGCCATCAGATAAAACCGCTTAGTCTGGTTAACTCTGTCTAAAAATAGAGATAATTACGGATACTTCAAAACACAGAATATTTTTTTTGAACTGTAATTACGAATGCAACACGCGATTATAATCCGATGTTGATTTTATAAATTTTGAAATATGAAGCGGAGATTTAGTTAAATGAGAGGCTCTTACAGTGGTTGAAATCACCACACGATCACAACCCTCCGTGTTCACGATCGTAGACACGTTGCACGTGAATTATGTTTACGACTGGCACTGTACACAGCAAGGCATAAGTGCCCAGTATTCCTTGTGGCTAGTTTGATTAGTGGCATTTTCTGACCTCTTTGACATGAATGGTTAATGCCAGTATCATGAGGCACGCAGCAGGATGTTCACTGTTTGCAAGACAAGCGCTGGACATGAGTACAGCGCAAATAGGCTACTCAAGGTCAACTGAATACTTCTGAAATCCCTGTTTAGGATATATTTTTCTTCTCACTTCGTATCCTTCTGTAGTATGTAAAATTAACCCTATCGCGGACATTAACATCTTATTCATGCGCGTCGTCAGGCGAAGATGTTAGGACCCTAAATGTTAAACTATAAAGCCAGTTAGTACTAAAATATGTAAAGCAAAAATACACCAACTTAATTTGGCATAATTTTAAACATTACACTCTCAGCGTGCTGGGTGGGATTGTTACGAGTGGAGAGATTTTGGCGGCTCTTAACACTGAGGACTTGAGATCCGATTAGGGCGAGGTGAGTATGGAGCATCGCCGGAATGCAAGGGCAAGGAAAACGGGAGATCCCCGAGAAAACCCACCGACCAGCGGCATAGTACAGGCCCAATTCCCGCGTGCGGAAATCCGGGAGCGATCCCGCCAGGAACCAAGCCCGGTTCGCCCAGGCGGGAGGCGAGTGGTCAGACCACCAACACCACCGCGGCCACCGTAGAAGCGAAACAGGGGCTTGAACGGGTTAAGGAAAGAGGTGTGAAACAGCCGCTTATACAGCGAATTACAGCCACACGCGATAGC
Source organism: Clitarchus hookeri (assembly GCA_002778355.1). Lineage (NCBI taxonomy): Eukaryota > Metazoa > Arthropoda > Insecta > Phasmatodea > Phasmatidae > Clitarchus > Clitarchus hookeri. Next base: position 51,720 of record NQII01008026.1, on the reverse strand, counting down.
ACAATGCCGTCACGTGGCTAGCGGAATGCCCGGTCTCGTCGATGGCCAATCGCCAGCTGCCAGCCCAGAAAATAGACAAAAGGCCTCTTCCAGGGCCTCGCGTCAGCAAAGTGTTATGTACCACTTTCGCGACTGAAGCGTGGCCATCCATAGGTACCCTCGTTTTAACACAAGAAGGCTAAGGAGTAGAGACATGAAGAATTCGCGGATTAATTTTGGGACAAGATAGAATTCAAAACACGTATGTTTATATAACTTTAGACATTGGTCCACACGGTGTTTGACACCTCCTGGAGAACGCTGGCCCAATAGCCGCCTTCCACTGTGGCAGCAGACAACCAATGTGCAGTTGATATTGACAAATGTGTACATAAGTCTAGCCTGCAGGTCATTGAACTCGCGAATTTTTCAGGTCTCTACAAAGGTGTTTTTCGCGAAAGGATTTCAAGACCAGCTGCACTCCAAAACACCATTGTTCACGTGCACTTTCGTGGTTGGATGATTTTAAATATCACGTGCCTCAAGTGTCTGTCCGCGAATCATTGACGTTCAGTGTCGCAGTACTTTGTTCTGATTGGCCCAGTCAAATAAGAACATGTATTCTCTCGTAGACACACGGGTAATAACCAAAGGAAGTTGTGGTTGTGGACGTAGGATATTAAAGTCTAGCATGGCCATAAATATTTTCGCGAAAACACCTGTCTCTAAAAATGGCACATAAATGGAAGGTGGGATCTACGTTCCTAGGTAGACTAGAGTATACTACAGAAAGAAAATTAGAGAGGCGTTCTCCTGTTTTACTTATTATATTAACGTAATAAATACGCAATAGGCACACTCATGTTGTAAATAAAATTTCATCAATCACAGCTCGTCAGTTAGAAAATTCAAATAATTATATATCATTAGGGAAATTGTAAGGAACGTAAGAAAAAAAAGTTACTTTTCTTTTAAACATCTTTATAGATATGTTTAAAACATTTTCCGACACAACAGGAGTATTATTACCTTATCTCCATATATGTAGGTATATATAATTTTTAAATTTGTTATAACATGAGTACAATAAGGGTTTTTTTGACAACAAAATTATTTTCCTTATGTTTTGGCCAATAAATACGCCATCGGTTACCCGTGATCACCTCTTTTAAAATTTACTTTATAAAAAACCTCTTCAATTGATTTATTTATTTTTATATATTTTTCAAGCAAAGTTGTTGAAGACAAAACAATTTCGTTCTTGAACTGTACAGAATTAGTTTACCATTTCGCGTGATGTCGCGTCAGTCCACAGAAGAGGCTGGAGCACACCCACAAGTCATGCGGCAGGTGAAACTACCAAAATTAAAAAACGTTACGCCATTCCTTAAGAGATTCTGAAGTTACAGAGGGGGGGCCGGCAGAAAGAAGTTGAATAATGGCCAAGACGGCCATCCCACGAATGGGTGTACGGCTCACATCACATCACATGTGAAGAAATGTCTAGCCACAAGATCATCAACCCACGCCGCAAACCGCTAAAAGACAAAAACATTTTTGAAAAGGACCGTAATAACATAATAATAATACCACGTCGCGAAATAAAATATCCCCAGTCAAACTTACCCAAAACATTGAATAAAAATTAAATCAACCTAAGACGATGAAGGATAAAATAATTAGAAGATTCAAGGCAACTACATGCTGTATGGCGAGAAACATATAAGGAAGTTACACGAGCGGAAACCTATATATATATATATATATTAAGGCATGCTCCGGACTTCGTGGTCTCGCGCGACTGATCTATACATAAATCGAAGGTCTAGAAAGAAGTATAAGACATCACAAGTAAAGATTTTCATTTTGATAATTGGAAATTAAGACTTCACACACAATATTACGTACATAGCCTAAACTAATCGACACAAAGAAAAATATTTTTAAACAAGACACATAAGAAAATAACTCGATAAATGTTTAAACAATACAATAATTTCAGATGACAAAGTTTAACAACTTCACAATGAATAAACAAAAATATTAAGCAGAACTAGTTCACGTTCCAATAATAAAAATAATAAAAAATTTTGCGAAACACCAAATAAATAAGAACAGAATTAACAGAATTACATATCGACATGAAACAAGTGCCAAAACAAATGGCACAAAACCTAAGGAACCGCCACGCCATTGCACTTCTGTATAATGACCTGCTCTGTGATATCGTAGACTTAGCAGGATCGCTCCTTCATTTCACCGACGGTACTTTACGTAACTGCTCGACGTGGAAAGTTGCACGTGGGCAGTCGGTGGTCGACACGCAAAGCCTGGGTGGACGCCCGCACTATCAAACTGGGGAAATCCCAAGTTGATTCACTGGGCGTGAGGTACGCTCGTCGAATCAAATTAATTAAAGACATCTGACGCCGCAGAGGGTCTGGAGGGCATATCCGCCTAGCTGTGTCGTGTGTCCGCCTTAACCCTTTCATTGTTTCGTGTAAGAAATGTTTTAATGTGCGCTGGCATTTAGCGCACGAAGTTCATGATTCGTTATCAGAATCAGTGAGGCTTTGTGCCTGGCCGCAGAAATACAAACTACTCGTGGCGTAAAGCAGTAGCACGGCCACAGAGTAAGCATGTAAACAGAAACGAAACGACGTGGCGGCTCCATTGATGTGGACGTACCCACTCTCTGATTGGCTGCACGAGGCTCTGAGAACTTATTTTGTGTCTGACTTGCTACACTCTAAATCCGAATCAGTGAGAATTTCGCTGTTTAAATAAGTAAATTGAACTGGTGAATTAGTAAAAAAAATGCCCGTTTTCTTTTACTTATTGATTTTATGAGATTTTCCACTGATTCTTTAATCATCTAATTTGCTGTTTTTCAGTGATTTGTTGTTTGACCGACGGATCAGCTACACAAGGTGTATCAAATGAAACGACAACACATAAACTAATAAAACCCATAAAATGCACATTTTAAAATGTGGGTTTCGTCTTCTGTAATACCGTTTTACGAGGTAACATAAGCATTCAGTCCTTCATTTCGTTTTTACGTCTTTTATTTTGTTTTCACGTAATCGTCGTAGCGCTCGGTTTGGAGGTTTAAACTGCATTAAAAGTGACTTCAGTGCATTCATACGTACTGTAGTCGTGCCGCCCTAAGAACAGACTTGGGTCCGCTTATCCTAGTGAAAGAGAGAGACAGAGTGACTTGCAAAGCAAGAAGAGTCTTGGTAACTCGCGTGCGCTAGTATATTGAATTCAAGAATAACAATCCACACATTTCCTGCTACAATACATTAAATAATTTTCACTGTAATTACTGTCGCTCATTGTAACATATTTATTATTGCATTAATGGAGTTAAAATCAATTACGTAATTCGGTTGTTGAAATGAAACATCCAATTAATTTTTCATTCTCGCGTGTTGTAATATCACGTGTTTACTACCCCAGAGCTCATTTTAGTATAAAGGACGTGAATACCTACAACAGTCATTTTATTTGTCTTGTACTTATGTCAATGTTCCGTTACTGGTATGCTACAAAACAGTGCATGGTGAGCATGTTACAGTTAAAATTGTAATTAATAACAAACTGTAAATTACACCACTAAAAGTGAGTTTCAAACTACAAGTTAATACTGATCTGAGCTGAGGACAAGGCGTGGGTCTGAAATGCGTACTCAGTGGCCTAAATATAAAGGGTGGGAAGGGGTAGCTTCGAAGAATACGTTTGTTATGTGCGTGTCTCGTTAAACGTGGCAACACCGCTTGTGCGTCTAGGAGCTGCACATACTCCCTCCCATCCGCCGTGCTTCCGTCGTCCAATTGTTTCCTTTCCCGGGGAGAAGTCACTCTAGGCAGAGCTCCCTTCGTAAGTTACAGCGGCGCTTATATAGTTGTATTAACAATCCTAATGTTACCAATTGCAACTGAACTTAAAATGAAAAGAAACTGCATGCAATTTAAATTTACACATTCTAGGTAAAGAATAATTAATATTTGTATTGTTCCATCTTAATACGAAGTACTGTGATGGCAAGAAACATAGGTACACTGGAAATAGGCGAAACACTTTTGAGCCAATATATCTTAGATGACACTCTAGTATGATTGAAAGATCAAATCTTTGACTCGGCTATGTTCTTTCCAAACCAATCACAAACATTTAACTTTAGTCTATAAGAATCCTCATTGGCGCAAGGGATGGTAAGTTTATGCATGCATGACAGTCAATAACGGAATAGAAATGTATGGCATGTGCAGGGTTCTTTGAATTATAGGAAAATACAACTTTCCCTACGATAAACTTTCATCTCTATTAATTGAGTGTATGAAAAAAAATGTTTTAATAAGCTATTTGCAGCAAGAATAATGTTACAAGAATGCCCGAGGGGCGTATCTCAGTTCGTGAGGGATGGAGGTCTTAACAAAATAAAAGAACTAAATTTGATTTTTAATTTATTCATACATAATTTATTCATTCATATAAATAGTGTATATTTCAACTCTAATTAACCTTCTCCTTTATGTATCTGTTTGGTTATTGTCAGTTAACTATTACTCATCGTTAACACATGCTCAGTATATCTGTTGCCAACATTTGTAATGTCTTTCACTCACGCATCCAGTCCAATAGTCCAGCCTGCAGTCGTACTCTACACTGCTCTGATATTCGCAGTCGCAGATTTTTCTCCCTCTAGTTACTCCTCTCGCCGCGCGTTTCTCTTCTCGCTAGTCGTCTATCGCTGAAACTCATCCATTCAACAACTCCACTCAACTCAACTCCCGGCCCGGAGGCCCGTCGCACTATTTGTACTCTGCTGGCCTTGACCTGGAAGGTTCGCCGCACCCCGAGTCACGCTGATATAAACGACGCCAGTAATCCAGAGCATTCTTCAGATGTCTCGAAGACACCCGATACCCAAGGTCGGGAGCGGCACGCGCCCTGCTAAGCTTAACAGGCCCGCTTTGTTAACATTCCTTTGGGAAAAGCCGCCGCTAATTGCTGTGTCCTTCACTTCCACTCGCTCGCCCGGGACAAAGCATAGAGCGTGTAACAATATTAAGAGATGTGCGTACTTTGAGACACAGCGTGTTTGTAAAAATTGCCATAGCCTTTCGCTCTTCACACATTAAAGGCAAGCGTGTAGTAGTGATATAACATCACGCAAATTAACAAATGCTCTCATTTTACAGAAAATTAAAGAAGAGAGGAGAAATTAAAATCAGATTTCCTGACCAAAGAACGGAAGGAGAGACAAAGTTTTCCTCCGGAATTCAGCTATACTTTGAGTAACTAATGCGTACAGAAAACACGTCACACAGGCACTTCAAAGATGCTTAAGGGCTTTCTTTTTAGAACACAAGCTACTGCAAGGTACAAAAATCCGCTCTTCATTATTTGATCACCGAAATACGTTTTAACCCACTAACAGGGGCATCAATTTTTCATTTCAGGCGCTGCAAAAGAGGAAATGTACAGTATGAACCGCATCGGCGAATTTTTATAACAGCAGATCCACGGCACAAGAAGCTACCAATTATAAAATAGCTGGTTTGTCAGCAGCAACCAATAGCATTGCCCAGGGAAAGGCGCTGTCTGGATTGGTGCTAACTTCTGACCGTGATTTCACCGGTTCTACAACATGTCAAGACGTGAGCGAGTATACTCGAGATGGCATGTTAATGGGTTAATATAAGGCTTCCTGCAACTTTACATTACTAGGCATCATTTTAAAAAAATCGGAGAATATATTCAGATACTATAAACTGAATATAATATATACAATATGTAATATTACGTAAACATTATTGGCAAGATTTGCTGTAACAATCAACCTACACACAGAGTATAAAATCTTCGAGTAGGTACACTTGCCGATGTAGTCGTAAAATAAATTTAAAAAAAAACCTTAACGGGTAGGGGACAGAGTACTACTAGAAAAAAAAATGATATAGGAAGAGACAATCACGCCTGGGTCCTACTACACTACCGGGGAAATTTTTTCTAATGGGAGCCACTCCATGAGGTTTCCACGTGCCGCAAGTCCCATTGACCGCGAAATCCACATTGCCACAATGAGACTTCCGTGGGACCAAGCCCCATTGACCGCCAAATCCACATTGCCACAATGAGACTTCCGTGTGACCTTCGGCCGGCAGGAAATTGCATCGTAAACGCCGCGGCCGCTGGATTACATTCCCCGCTGAACTGACCTCGATTTAAACATAGATCACCGTGCGCGAAAATGAAACACGTCGCGGAAGGGGATAATGGCTGAGGTTTATGTTCTTGTGCAAACTACTTACTACCAGGTACGTAAGGTTTTAAAGCCTCAGATTTGCGTTCATTCTCTCCTGTCCCGGTGTGCAGCCAGTTTTACCTCAGACCAGGACGGCACGGGATTCGGTTCTTGTTCCCTTGCAGACCAGTCATTGGCCCAGAATTCACCTGGGCGTGTCTAATAATCTGCGACCCAATTGCAAACACAACATGTATGTACATGTGTTTGAAGCCTAGCTTGTCCTGAAATGAATTCTTGAGGTTTTCCAGTCCCTAATAAATAGTAGAGATCTGAAAAAAAATTTCCGAATTTATTTCGGGACAAGCTATGAATCAAAACCATGTACGTATATGTTAGTTTTGCAATTGGTCCACGCGTTATTTGACACCTCCTTGAGATCCATGGGTCACTGACAAACTTACAACAAATTGCATGCCCAATCAACGCCATACACCCTAGCAGCAAGTAACCAATGAGACGTTGATATCTAATTGTTAGAATTAATAGTCTTATGTTAAATAAGACTATTAATTCTAACCGACATGTCACTGAATTTGCGAAATTTTTCACGTCTCTATAAATGGGGAGCCAAACGGGTTAAAAATAACTGATTTAATTTAGATAAAGGCTCTTTACGGTAAACTGAGCACATTCGTAAGCCATGCTTAAGATCTAATTGCATGCGTATTGTGTATTTTCCCAACGTATCTAAAATAAACACTGCCAGGTTTCTTGTCACTTTATTCATGCGTCGGCCAAGAGAAAATGTGAAATTATGATAAAAGTAAATATTTCAGACATTTCCTGATTTTTGCACTATTATTCATTAAACTAACATAATAAAAAAATACTTTAAACTTGACACATGTTTACTCAAAACTTTTAATTAAAAATTAAGTCGTGGATCTACTTTCCGTCGCGTCGTTACCAACTTTACAGGCCAGTGGCATCTCTCAAAGATTGATTTCAAAGGTGCTCACTTTACCGTATACAGTATGTACGTACACTGACGCTATATACACGTTTCCCACAGTAAGCCGAGGCTAAAGCTCCGTCCACAATCGACTTGGCTTAACTAAAATTACTTACATAGCATAACAAGCGGAACCGTCCATCTACAATCGGCGCTAACGTGACAGAAATAAATCCTTGTCTCACCAATTAGAAATAGCAAACTAATGGGAAATAGTACTCCCAGCGAAATAATTTTTATTCGTATAAGTTGGCTATAGCCGTTTTTATGACGTTTCACATTCTCATTGGCCGGCGTTAAAAATTTTGTGTAAGATACTCAGAGATAACCATCTCAACGCCAAGCCCTGCAAATAACGCCAAGTAAGTCGTGCCAAATACTATAGTCGTAATGGCCTACGAATGGACTTGAGAGAGACAGAACGACTTGCAAAGCACCAACCACAGGTAGCTGGCAGGCGGGCAGACGAATCTGCAGGCACTCTCGCCCACCTGCCGTACCACCGTCGTCCAATTGTTTCCTTTCCTGGGGAGAAGTGGCCCGACATTGGTAGAGATCCCGAGTACCAAGTTACAACGGCGCTGCTATAGTTGTGGGCGTCGCAATCTCAAATACAGGTTTTTGTAAGCCGTTCGCGGTAAAGTGAGAACTTTTGAGGCCCTAGTTACTTTTTCTTTTCAGCCATTTTTAATCCTTTAACCAACTTTTTTAAAAATAAATATTGCCATGTATCAATATACCCAGTATGTATAGTCCAACACGTTCGGAAGTTAACGTCTAAGGCTAAAATAAAATATATTTATTGATAAGAGCCAGTGATTTTTCGCGAAAAAATCTGAACACATTGTAGACTTCAATACTCTAAGCACAAACAGACATTTTTATTTCGCCATTGTTTGCCCTATGCATGAGAAGCCGTTTCTGTTATCAACCGGGCCAATTATAATTCAACAACTTTGGCAGTGAACTAAAGAATAACATGCTAATGTTACCAATCGACCAAGGCAAACAGCAGTAGAGTATTTTGAAATACCTCGAAATCTTTTCGCGAAATTTCACTGCCTCTATTTATTGAATATTATTTGAGACGAGGGGGCTTTCAAAAGATTCCACTTTACTGTGAATGACCTATAGTTAGGGCCAGTGGCTTTTCGTGTAAAAATCGGAGCACACAGTATACTTCAATACTATATACACAACTCAGCTGTTGTTATACCTCCATCAGCTGCTGGTGCCGTGTCCGTCTTTGACCAAGCTGCTCAGGACTAAGTAATTCCGACACCGAACCTTCGTGATTCGTGCGCAAACGGTTAACACGGGCCAGAACATTTTTTTTTAGCAAATCAAAGAAGCTGGACGAGCCTACAGTGCTTTGGACTGTATCATCACCGCCCCCTAGGTGTAGTTGTTTATGCTCTGCATGTTAAGTGCTCCCATGTCGATTGTGGTCGGGGTCTAAGGAGTAGCGCTGGGTGGTACTCACGTATAGGACGTGGTGGTGGTGGAGGTGGAGGGGGTTGTGGATGACGCCGCACGTGAACATCTGGAGGGTGGCCGACACCTGGAGAGGGCCTACACCTGCGCCTCCGGAGCTCAGGGACGCTCATCCTCGCGCCACCTCTTCCTCGGCGTTGTCGTTGTCGACGTCGTCAGCCGCGCCGAGGCGGTGACCCGGACAACCGCTCCCGTCGACGCCACGCCCGGGGCGTCTGCTATAGCGGTTTCGTGGGCCCGCCGGGTAGTTCGCGGGCTCGCTTTCAGCAGCGGTTCTTCGTCGCGTCGCTCACGCCAGCACTCGCACGCCGTCAACACGCACGACAACTTGCCGCTCCGTCTCCCCGACCAAGGACGCTGACGATTAGTCTGCAGAATTATTGACTACGCCACACGCGAATAAAATTAATAAAGATGATGCTCCCCTCTTATACCTCAACATACATAAGATACGGATGTGTGCTTTATAACTAGGGACACCCGATTTCCGCGAAAATATTTCACGACCAGTTGTATTTCATAACACTATAGCTCAAATGCACTTTCTTGATTGGATGGTTTCCATGTTAAGCGTGTTATGTGTCTGCGTGCTAATCACCTGCGTACAGTATATAAGTTACCTAATTCTGATTGGCCGGTCGATTAGGAAAATGTCTTCACACAAAGAAACGCCTCCAATAAGCAAAAAAGAAAAAAAAACTACTGGTACGTCATACAGTATTGAATTCGAGCATGTGCGGAAATGTATTTCCGCGAAATTCGGGTGTCCCTATTTATAACATTCAATTTTCAGAATTGTGAACAGTTATAACATTTTTATAAATTCTAAAAAAAAAAAAAAAGAAACACTGAAATTTTGGAATATTAATAATAATTTTAATTGTTTCTGGAGCCGCGGTGGTGTAGAGGTTAGACTACTCGCCTCCCATCTAGACAAACATGGTTCGATTCCAGGTGGGGACGTTCCCGGACTCTCGCATGTGGGATTCGTGCTGGACGATGCCTCTGGTCGGTGGGTTTTCTCGGGGATCTCCCGTTTACACACGTCCCTGCGTTCCGGCGCTGCTCCATGCCCACCTAACTTCACCCTCATCTCATCGGCTCTCAAAATCCCGAATGATAAGAACCGCCCAAATCTTTCCACTTCAATAGGTTCTCGATTTGTTAGAAATTTAGTTTTCTACACCTAATTCTTCTGTAATTTTTAAACTGTCAAGAATTCTCAGGATTACTATGTCGTGTCTTTGGGAGGGGGCACGATTATTATTTGCCGTCTACTTAATTTTTTATTACCCTTTTCCAGTGTAATTGAAATTATTCGTATTTTTTCCCCCTTTTTCAGTGGCAGTAATTGAAATTTCGAAATTTATTTCCAGTCTCCATTAGTTACAAAAGGTCCAGACTGTAGTTATAATTTTTCTGACAACTTTAGATGCGTGATTTTGCAAAAGGGATAAAATATACACTATGAAGTCGGCACAGCAAACATTAATATTTTCAAGAGCGAACGTTAGTGAGAAATGCTAAGTAGCTGTTCGAAACGGCTGAAGTTCAAACCTTTGGACGCCCCAGTTTTACAAATCGTCTATAGGGATATCAAAGTAAAAATACATTTCTAACCATCCTCAAATATAAAAATATGTTTAGAAAAAAACATTTCTCCCTACTCAGATGTTTTAAAAATATATTTTAAAATCCTTTAACAGCTTAAAAAATAGTTTAGGTTGCCATAACCACTGTCTCAGCCTCCCCCATTCACAACGTGAGAAATATTCCCGCAGATCCATATTTATTCGGCATTCGGAGGAAACTCTTTTCTGTGGCACAACACAGCGGTCGGACCACTAACCGGGAGTCGTAGATTACATCGAAGACACTTTCCAACCAATCACAAGAATGCGATACCGTTTGTACGACGGCGCGCAATTTCAAACTGCGTATCTGAGCTTCGCTGTTCGCTTTTTGAGGCAAGCGATGCCTGCGATTGGATCACGGCATCTGCAGATCTCAAGCCAACGATACGCACGAACAAAAGGCGTATGCGCGTTTTGTCAGCGTATTGGCTGCGGTGAAGATTCGGCAGCCACTCGCGTACATCAAGTGGGCAGATGGCGGGGAAAAAAAAAAAACCCTAACACACACCATGCCACAGAGCACTTAACAATACAGAAGTGAAACAGTTGGGTGTAGATATAACACAATTTCGCAAGTTCAATGGCCTGTAGGCTAGACTCCACAACCCTGTGTATGTTCGAGCTGTAGTTGTTTCTTCGTTGGTGGCTTCCCGAGTGAGTAGCCACTGGTAGGGGAGAGTGGGGGAAACGCGAACGCGGGGTAATGCCGAATTCAATGGTTCTAATATGTTAGAAAGAGATAGCCACATTTTACTTGCCGCCGTTTCAGAGATCACGCCACCACTAGTGCCAGTCAACAACACGGGAGACGTGGATGCACGTATTTATCAAGGTATGCAATTATCAATATTTTGTATGTTTATGATGTAATTGTTTGGTAAATTCAAGTAGGTGTAGCTTTATTTTTATCTACAATAGTAATTTAGCTTTTACATTGTGGAATAATCACATATTAATCAGCTAAATGACAATGACGCAGTTGGCAAAAGAAATATAACCTAATTTGTTTTGTGCCATTTTATTATTTTCGATCCCGCGGGGTAAATGCGAACACTCCGTGTCGGGCAATCGCGAACGTTCGGCATTACCCCTAACCTTTTTTTCATAACCTTTTTTTATTATTGTTTCAGATGCCTCGTACTTACAAAAGAAAGACCGAACTGAAGTACAGTTTAGAAGATCTCAAAAAGGCTATAGACGATGTTAAGACAAAAAAACTCACCCTCGGCAAAGCAGCAGAAACTTATAATGTTCCAAAAACAACCATTTTTGACCACCTAAAGAAAGACGTGATAAAACTGCCAAGGTCTGGACGAAAACCTTTATTTACAGACGATCAGGAAACGCAACTTGTCGATTATATCATAAAATGCAGTAAACTCTATTATGGCCTAACCATAAAAAAAATTCGCCAAATCGCGTACCAATTTGCCGAGAAGAACAAACTTCCGCACAATTTCGACCGAGTGAAACAGCTAGCCGGAAAAGACTGGTACTACAATTTCATGAAAAGACATCCCAGCATATCTCTGAGGACACCTGAGGCGACTTCACTGAATCGTATCACTGCGTTCAATGAAACTGACGTTACAATTTTTTATGATAATTTGAAGGCCATACAAAACAAACATCATATTCAACCTGATAAAATCTTTAACGTCGATGAGACAGGTATATCAACGGTCCAAAGAAATCAGAGAATAGTGGCAGTAAAAGGTCAGAAACAAGTTGGTAAGGCAACGAGTGCTGAAAGGGGGTCTACAACAACAGTTGTTTGTGCATTTAGTGCAGCTGGCCAATACATTCCTCCATTTTTTATATTTAAAAGGAAGCGTATGAATCCACAATTACTAAAAGGTAGTAACCCTAATATGGTTGGGGCTGTGTCAGACTCTGGATGGATAAATGAAAGCCTATTTGTGGATTGGCTACACCACTTTATTTCATATGCAAAGCCTTCAAAGGAAAACCCCCTTTTGCTTATTTTAGATAACCATGAGAGTCATATAAGTCTTGATGCATTCTCACTCTGCAGAGATCATGGAATCATTATGCTAACTCTGCCCCCACACACCTCTCACAGACTCCAACCCTTGGACTTGACATATTTTGGCCCTATCAAGACTGCATACAATCAAGAATGTGAGAATCACATGGCAGTGCGATTTGGACAGCCCATTACACAATACGACATAGTCGAATTGTTTACAAACGCTTTTAACCGTTGTAGTAACCTTGAAAAAGCTGCAAGTGGATTTAGAGCTGCAGGAATATATCCCTTGCGCCCTGTTGAGATAGATTCAATTCAGCCTACCGCACAAGAAACAATAAATCCGACACAAAACATTCATATAAATACCCAACCATCAGATAACCAAGCAATTGATGTTCAACAAGCTTCTGACGCTCACAATCATGCCGATGTAACCGCAGCAGCTCAAGATCACCGTGTTGAAGACCATGATGACCAAGCTTCTGATATATGTCCTGTTAATTCACAAAGCGATCTACGTTCGTGCGTACGGCAAAGGGATAGTCTCTAGCAACTTAACGGATTTATGTCTCCAAAAATATCAAAACGCTATATTAGGAAGAAAAAATCTACTATTCTTACGAGCACATCCATGAAAGATCAGAATCTCCTTTTCCTTTTGTCTAAAAGAGCTAAAGCAGAAGAAATCAAGAAAAAAACGGAAAAAATGCCAAAAAAATAAACCCAAATAAAAAGACTGAAATATAGTAAGAAGAAACCTTCAAACAAAGAGAAGGGCGAAAAGGAAAATGAAGACTACTTTTGTATATTTTGTAGAGATAAATATATAGATCCCCCCGCTGAAGACTGGATTATGTGCTACGTGTGCAAAAAATGGGCTCACGGGAGTTCTACTGACGGACAGTCAACATCGTTGGGTTTTAAATGTGATCTCTGTCGTTAATAATGTTAGTTCGTAATTACCCCACTTGGTGTTCGTATTTACCCGACTAATGTCGGGTAAAACCGAACACTAAGGGTTTTGTTTTTCTTTCATAATGTTGCAATTTATTAAACAAATATAAATGTTGATTAGTGAATTCGTTAGATAGATAAGTACACTTTATAATTAAACAATAAAGAAACTCTGTGATCAAATTCCACTGTTTTATTTACGTTTTCCCTTAGGTGTTCGTATTTCCCCCACTTTCCCCTACTCCACCCTTGGCAGTATGGGATTCTCTACTTGTTTCCTTTCCAGTCTACTTTTTGCCCGGAGTCGTCCAGGGCGCGTATAATTCAATTGGAAAGTTAACTCCAGTGTACACATGTTTGACGTCTACCTTGCCCTGAATGAACTCGCGAAATGTCTCTATCCTTACTTATTATACCACGAACTTCAGCCGCACGAGTCAGGAAAATTGCGTCACTGGACTTCGAAATGTTGGAATGCCGTTCGCCAATCAGCGGCTCGTAACTTACTCGCCCGCCGGCAGCCCAGTCAATACGGAACCTTTCGCAGCATGCAGTAGCCAATCAGACACGAGACCCGCGTTCCCAGAGCCTCTCGCATCCAATCAGAAAATGGGTACGGACAGCACATCAAAGGAACCGCTACGCCATTTTCCATCTGTGTACTTATCTACTCTATGGCCGTGTTCCCTGCTGGCAAAATTTGAAACTGCGCGACATCGCACATCGACACGTTTTTAACAGGAGCTCATATTAAAATGAACAAAACTGTAAGCGAATCACGACTCATCACAACTGCAGTATCCAGATATTTTGGAGTCTGATGCAGATTCTTCCCCAAAGTATTCCTATACAAAAATTAACAGCCAGGTACCCATGGCAGGAATTCGCTCTCGACGGAATCGAGCAGTAATTTGGTATCCAAACGCACTAACAACGAAATACACTACCTCACATTATGAAATGAAATCCACATGCTCTGGCAATATTACGTCGTGGTGAACACGAGGCAGAAAATACACAGCAAATTATGACATAACGATTTTTGTAGTAGAAAATAATTATTATTATTTTGTACCGATCACTAAAAACAGCAGATACCATGGTGAGGCAGTGGTAACACACTGAACACCCATTCGGGAGCAGCAGGGATCGTTATCCCGTTCGACCATTTCTTTCTTTTCTTTTTTACATGGTTGTCCGAAAACACACCAGGCGAATGTCACTGTTTAATCCTCCCCCGCTTTTGTTTGTCTGAGCATCCGGGTTCTCTTCATAGAACCTCGCTCTTGACGAGCAACGACACGTTTAAGCTATAAATAACACAACAATTGTCGTAATAACACACATGTTAACATTTTATCAACGACGCGGCGTAACGAGGTCTGCTTGCCCGGTAACTGCTCCTTTTTATTATCTAAAACGTGGAACGGCCACTGTGAGCGAGGGAATTAGATACGGTCAACCTGCACGGCGCACGTACAGCAATTTAGTACTGCCAACATAACATTACGTTCTGGTGAACCTCGTGAAACTACTTGAGAAATAAATATAAGTCGCCAATGCCTTCGGGTAATGCGGAATTCGTGACAATGCTGGACTCGGACGACGTAATGTTGTGTGGGCAGAAGATTTCGTGAAGCCCGTTGCAACGTACGTCAGAAGTCGATCGAACAACCTAACCCCAATACCGTCCACATCGTACGAAGACCCTCTGGCTCTCGGAAACAGCCATGCTTATCCACGACAGTGCCAGAGATGTGTCGCCACTTAGGCCGTATTCACAACGGGAAGTCGGCAGTCAGCAGTCGACAGTCGGCAGTCGGCAGTCGAATGCAATTCACAATGTGCAGTCCATGTTTTTGAATTATTGTTTGTTAACATTGCTAGTTTAGTTTTGGAAAAAATAAACACTGGGAAAACGATTTTCTAGCCCGATAATATCATTACACCAAACCCAATTGGAAGGTAACAACTGATTTAATTCCTTAAGTTAAATGTTGTAAATTACCAAACATAATTTAAATGAAATATTTTAGTCCTATTTACCGGCACTTTCTTTTACGAGATCAATTAGGATTTCCATCACTGAATTATCGCCTTCCATAATTACGTGCAATATATACTGAAGTCAACATGCACCATATCAACATACAAATAATAAACAGTCCTGCAACAAATATTTGTTTACATCATGTGATCGCGAGCGCGACATCTGATTGGTTGGGAATTTTCGGTAGTCGAGCAGTTGAAGATAAAGATGGACCAACTCCGACTGCTGGACTGCTGACTGCCCTACTGCCAACTGCACGTTGTGAATATGTGTATTTTAGTTGAGCAACTCATCTCTGACTGCCGACTGCGAGCTGCCGACTGCCGACTGCGCATTGTGAATAAGGCCTTACCGCTTCGCGTCTCCTCCGGTATACGCAGTTTCAACGACGTCACATACAAAAAAACTCCGGTAGAGTGGATCCCCCTTGCTGAACCACCGAGGTGGTTGGCCCGAGTCATCGCACAAGTCGTGTGCCCCAGACTTCAGCAGGGATCTCGCCGTAACTGTTCCACACTTCGACGTCGCGACGCAGCATCACTCAGAGCGGCAGACATGGACGAAACGGCAGCGGGAGCACTCTCGAAGAGGCGGCGACGTAACAACGTGACCGGGACAGCCGACGCCTCGCCACTGCAAGGACGACGCCGGGGCGCGCCGCAACGCGATGATGCCCACGTCCATAAATACTTACCACATGCCCCGGTGTGTTCGCCTCGCTGCCAGCCGCGCACAATGCCGCCCCGTCAACAGGGCGGCACAGGTGTATAGCTCACTTTACACTGGCGCGGTAGCGGCAGCGATGCTGATGCGGAGTCAGTATACCGCTCTTTACACTGACGCCGAGTTCGGTAGCGACGCTGACGTGGTAATAATATACCGCAATTTACACTCGCGCGGGATGCGGAAGTTATACTGGTGCATTACCGGACTTTAACTGCATGTATATGGTAAAATAGGAACAATCTAAATGAATTTAAATGTACACATCAATCGGAAAACAGATAACTTATAGCGGAACTGTTGTAGTATAATATCATTAAGTGCCCCATCATCTTAGGATGCATAAATACAGTGTATTTTATATCGAGTATCCATTTCATTTCATTAATTTTTTAATGAGAAAAGACAGTTGAATTGAAACTATTTAAAATTAACTCTCTTCTTCGTCCTCAGGCAGAGCCAGCTGTGACAGAACTTCTTGTACAGAATACGTAGTTATAATAAAAAGACCGGGCAAACTGTATAACTGTAATAGCTTGTGCATAAAGCGGTGGTACCGCGTTAGTCAGTGCACCTTCATATACCACAGCTAGTGTCGTACCACTGTACATAACTGCTACCGTTACACCATAGAATATGTAAGTATACAGAAGCGAAATGGCTTGACGGTTTTTTATATTTAAGCGGCTTGTTTCTTCATTGGTCACGTTAAGCTGTGGAAACGGGATTTCGGGTTTTATTGGCTATTGCATGTTATGGAACATTCCATATTGGTCGGGATGCATCCTGGCAAGTTAGTCTCGAGGAGCTGATTGGTAAACGAAGTTCCACCATTCTGCTGGGTTGGTGAGGCCATTTTTGTGGCGTGTGTTGCTGGAGTTCGCATTAAATGCCATAATTTCATACTGTGGCTACACATCACCTCGCGCCAGTGTGTGGGGAGCTTAACACTCGTCGGAGCACGGCGGTGAAGTGGTTAGACTACTCGCCTCCCATTAAGGCGACTCGGGTTCGATTCCTTACGGGGTCATTCCCGGATTTTCGTATGTGGGAATCGTGCTGGGCAATGCCTCTGGTCGGCGGGTTTACTCGGGGACCTCCCGTTTCCCCCACCCTTGCATTCCGGCACTGCTGCATACGCACCTCGCTTCACCCTCATCGGCTTTCAAGGCCTCGTTGTTAAGAGCCACCCAAATCTCTTCACTTTCTCACTAACATTCGTCCGGCTACTCAGGCATTTGCTTTCATTCCGGATCCCCAAGTCGGGGATCATTACAATACAGTATCTCCAAGGATAGCTTAGCACTTTTTGAAACGAAAACTGTGAAACACATTTTCGTAAAATTATTAAAAACGCCCTCACTGGCGCTCGAATAATTTTTAAGTTGTGTTGGTACAGGTGGAAACACCAAATTCAAGAAACTGCAGTCCGTATTTTCAAAAGACTGCTGGTAATTGGCAGGGAAAGGAGAAAATGTATAGGCTACGGGTTATTTACCTCAGCAAAAGTTTTTAACTCTAATGGTATCCCTACTTGATATATCCCTGTTCGAGTGGTAGCACCAGTCTACATGTGTATAGGTTTTTCACGATTAATTCATTTATGTTGAAATAAAACCTTGAAAATGGTCATGGCCCCTACCTGCATATGTTCTAACAGGCACACTGAATGACGTGCATCCAGTAATGTTTGTATAAGACGGAGAAAGAGTAGTTACAGGTCTCAACATTGAATTCAAAGTGCTAGATAAACATTTGTAAACACTGAAATTATTCATTTCGTTTTTATGTTTTTTTTTAAATGCATACAAGTGTACGAATTAGCAAATTTGTAAAATATTTTCTTTTCTGCTATCAGTTTAACTTGACCGACGCATGAACAAAGTGATAAGGCTCATGACAATGTTAATTTTACTTATGGCGGAGGAATACACAACGTGCATACAAGTAGATCTTAAGCAGGGCTTTCAGAAGTGTTCGGATTATCGTGAACAGTCTATACCAGCAGGGATTGCGTCACTCCACAGATGTTGAAAATGTCTATAACTTGCGCTGGAATGCNTCGTGAACAGTCTATACCAGCAGGGATTGCGTCACTCCACAGATGTTGAAAATGTCTATAACTTGCGCTGGAATGCAAGGTTGTACGCGGCGCATTAAAGAATCGTCCGGCATACTGCAGTAGTTCTGGTTGAGCAGCGCTTGGCGTCCGGCGTCAACAGTGCTGTGTAGTGTTGCCAACCGTCATGTTTTACTGTCGTCCTGCGTCCGGCCGGATGGTTCAAATGAACGCTTTTCGTCCGGTATTCTGACCAAAACAATAAATTTCTTCTGTTCAGTTACACAAAATTGCTCTTAACTGGAGACGCAGGCAGGAATGTGTAATTCACAGGACGTCTAACATAGGACACGTGTTAACATACACTTATTTCGATGTTTTGACGTTTACTGTCCAAACCCAAGTTAGTTACCAGATAAATGAGAACATTCTTCTTATAAAGGTAGTTCCATGACGTTAAGTTTTAATCCCGTTATAAAATAACACGGATACATAATAAAAAGGACACCTCTTCCTGGGCAAGTAAAATTTATGCTGGTTCATCCACACAATTTATACTACTTCGCCACATAGTAACCTAAAATAAAAGATTTCCTGGTACCTGACATGTTGATATCGAAGTTTGTCCCATAAAGTAGTATTAAGACCAATTACTTACTATCGACAGAAGATGGAATCATGTACAATCCATTTCGAAAAGTAAACGTCTCTCAAAAAAGTCCTCAGAAAATAAGAAATTGCAGAGGTCGAAAGGGCAGAGAAATGCGAAGACAAGTTGCTGCCAAATGAATTCAACAATTTTTTTTTTTTTAGATTGTTTACATGTTTACTTATACGGCATATTTAATAGTAAACTTAAAAAAAAATTTGAAACCGCTTAGTTTTAAATTTGGTACAGTAATTGTGTACAGTACTTTGTATAACACATGGACGCCTTAATACTTATATGTAGAGACCTGAAAAATTCGCGGTTTCATTTCGGGAAAAGCTAGAATTCAAAACCTCGTACGTTTGTTTTACTTATACTATTGGTCCACCCGTTATTTCACACTTCCTGGACAACTCTGAGCCAATAATAAACTCACAACGTAATGCAAACCCAATCGTCGTCTTCCACTGAGACAATAAGCAACAAATAGGCAGTAATATTTGCATGATTTTACATACTATTGTGGAGTCTAGTCTACAGGTCATTGAACTAGCGAATTTCTCCCGTCTCTACTTATAAGCATACCACATATCGTTATTATATTTTCTACTTATCCACTCAAATTATTTAACTGCTTTTAGAAGTGCCTCGTTGACTACGTAGCTCGTTTGTAATACGGAATGTTGTTGCGAGATGAATCATATTACACTTTGGCCGACAAAACACATGTTTAAATTTAGCCAAAGAAACATGTTATCATATACAAAATTAACTGAACTAACCGATTTCCTTCTGCCACCCAAACACAGGGTTGAATTAAGTGAATATTTGTGCTGCGACAACAGTAATTACGCTTTCAATCGAATTATATGACTGGAAATAGCCATTTAGAATTTTAATGAGGCAGATCAAATAAAATTTTGTTGGATCAAAGAAATCTTTCTTTCAATAAAATGAAAATGAAATGAAACGAAAAAAAATTAACACATCACACACGAGTTATAAAAGCGAATTAGTGAACAAGCCACTTAACTGTTATATGAAGTAAAGTAAAACCACACTAACTCTACTGTGGACCTGAATACAGTATGCCATGCAAGTTTCACTAAAGCATCCATTCCTGCTTTGCCTGGGATGCATATAAAAATAAAAATAAAAGAGAAACAAAAGGATTGTATTAAATGTCTGCATAACATTTTTCATGAATATTTCCTACTTCCTGGCACCGCAGTTGTTGAGCGGTTAGCCTGCTCGCCTCCCAACAAGGAGAACCTAGTTCGATTCCCGGCGGGGTCGCTCCCGGATTTTCTCATCCCGGAATCGTGCCGGGACAATGCCGCTGGTCGGCGGGTTATCTTGGGTATCTCCCGTTTCCCCCGCCCTTTTATTCCGGCGCTGCTCCATACTCACCTCACTTCACCCTCATCGGCTCTCCAGACCTCGGTGTTAAGAGCTGCTCAAATCTCTCCTCTCACTCACTCCTACTTACTGGACAAGTATGGAGTATCATGGTGAGAGAATGGCCCAAGAATTAGGTTTTTCGCTAGTTTCTAAAATAAGAACTTCACGGTTCAATATAAAAATGTTAACCACACGCTAATAACGCATTTAAAAGATGCAATGGCAGACGTCACAAAAATAAATATTTTGACTACTTGCAATTAGTTGCTACGAATGCTACCTTCAAATGAAACACAACAGTATATTAGGGATCTTCGACTTACAGCATGACATTACGGGCAACAGGAGTCTAACTGAAATAGTTGAAGAGAAGGATAAAATTGTTAAATAGTGTAGAATAGTTTACGAAAAATATCAAACCGCAAGAGTATAAAGCTAAAAATAAACGTTTCCTAGAGGAATGTTTTGTGTCACAATTCCACTAATTGTTCAGATTACCGGATCTTTTAAAAATTCCGAATGACCGTTTTCAGAAAATATACTGTGTATGTTTGCCAGATTGCGGTATTTTATTTCCAAACATGTTCGTCTTCGTTCTGTTACTCAGTTCATTCACAATTTTTTTTTTTATAAAAGCACTGAAATTGTCAAACGTTAGTAACAAACGCAGTGTCTCCGATTTTATAAACAACGGAAATTCTCACAATGCACCAATACGTTCAATGTTTGTACCACACCAAGGAAATGTTCTTTATTTGTTCAGGTGGAGTAAACAATGTTTGTTCGCGGAAGAGTTCAAGTTAATTTTGCGCATTCTTGTTGTCTCCTTCAGAAACCTCAATCGGTTTGTACAGGCGTGTCCGCTCTCAACTGCCAGCAAGCTGCGATGTCTTCTCCTGTTTGCAAGTGACTCTACCTACATGTCCAGATTAAGAACCTGTTCCACTTTAACTATAGCCTATTCGCCGTTACTTCACTCTTTTTGATAGAACCTTAGAAAAACCACCCCATGTATGACGTGTTTGGTTTTTTTCCCCCCTAAATCTGTTATGTATCACAAAGATTTTATACTTATGTCAAAATAAAAGTACCTTATTTTTGGTTAACATAAACATTTACTTATATTTTATTTTCAAATTTTAATATTGCATTTATAATTAATACGAATAGAAACAGAGAGAAAGTGGGTGTGTTGGTAATGCCTAGTAATAAATAGTTCTCATGTAAAATATTATTACGCTGAGTGCGCACGTATGAGTTGCGTTGCCCCTTCGGTGTAATTTTCTAGACTCGGTTATGCTTTGTTAACACGAGGCGGAGGAATATTGTGGAAGCATAAGTTGGAAGTAACGGCGAATGGACTGCATTCAAATTCGATACACCTTCTTATTGAAAAATAATCGGATCCTTCATTCTCGTCACAGAAACATTGTATATACCTTAAATCACGGAACTGCAGGAAAAAATTTAACGAAACACAGAATATGTTTTAGGTGACTTCGTTATTTCTACTTATCAAGAACACTAATGCCGTGGAGTGCCGTCATAAATCCAGCGGCCGAAGAATTCTCCGGACGTAACGGCCTCAGCTGTGTAGTCGAATGTTCACACCTTTGCGCCGTCAATAAAACGACAGCGAAGAAAGCGGTTCTCAAAGTATAGGCACCTCTCCATCGACAACACGGGAAAATAGCATTCTAACAAAAACGATTTGCCTGCCTTGTTTGTAACGGAAGGCAATCGCATTTCTGTTTGATCCCCGAAAATATTACTTTTTTTTTAAGTAAATCTCGTAAATCTTGTAAGTGAAAAGTAACGAGGACCATTAGTCAGTTGCCTTCATGTGTGCGATGCGACTGGCCACTGCTTGAAAACCATAGTTCCATTGTTGACTGCTGTCAACGCAGTTGAACAACAGCAACTAGATGAAGTCCATTCACGTTTACTTCAAACTTTTCTGAAGCCCAGCTGAAGTTCTAATTTCAGACTATTCCTCCGCCTCATACAATCAAAGTTTAATTAAGTTTATAACATTACCCCAAAACGACTATACATCACTTGTGAGCTCTCAGTATTATAATAATAATTTACATTATAACTATTTATTACTAGGCATTACCAACACCCCTATTTTATCCCTGTTTTCTTATATCAAACATAAATTAAATATTACAATATATAAAATAAATGTAAAATTTCAATTTAACCTAAGTAAGATACTTTTATGTTAACGAAAGTATAAAACGCATCACGTCATACATGGGGTGATTTTTCAAAGGTTTGATTCAGAATGTGTGAAGAAACTGCGAGTAGATTATAGCTGGTTTCCTTTGCGTGGGCAAGGGTGAGTTGTTAAAAAACACACACGTCAAACCAACACCTGAAAATAAAATGACGGGGTTAATAGTTCTGGCAAGGCGTTTCGCAGCACAAGCTTCAGCTCATCACAGAATATTCAAGAATACAGAAGCAAAACAGACACCTTCCTATCATGAATTACAGCCGCACTGACCAGCAAAATGGCGTCACCGGCCAATAACACTTCGGGACGCCGTTCGCTGACCAGCGGCTGGCAAGTTACTCGCCAACCGGCAGCCCAGCCAATATGAAATCTTCTGCAGCATGCAATGACCGTTCCAGAGACTCGCGCTGTCGATCAGCAAACGTTTACGCCAACATCAAAGGGACCGCTCCGCAGTTTTACTTCTGTATACCAAACTATTCTGTTATCCCACGTAGCGGGCCGGATGCGGATTCCACAGTAATTCGCAACTTCCGCCGCCTTGGGAACATAACCGTGCGGTGCGAAATTGCCACGGTAATGACCCGGAAGCTCTGAGTTGATGAGGGAACAAAAATTCTTCTCGTACAGGTTTTGCACTTTTTTTTTTTAAGCAGCGTCAAATTAAGAAGGTCCGTGTCCAAGACAAAAAAAATACACGAAACATATATCGTAACTATCGGGCACAGTAATACAGCGACTTTGTGAAGATATACGTTACAGTACTACAAAAGTGTTCGCGATTACAAGGAAATAATACGCAGTGGCTAAATATTTGTTACTTATTATGTAAGCATAATTAATTTTCTAGCTACACATCACTATATAACTTATTTTAATGGACACTAAATTATTTTATTAACATTTCAGAAAAAAAAAGGTGAAAACTTTATTGACGTTTTTAGTGCACAGATCGGAGTGACAGTTCCGAATTCATGAACCAGAAAACTTTCTGCAACACCTTGAAGTTGAACGGAAATTGCATAGTATTATTACATCAATTAAAATGGACTTTTTTCCTTGCCGAACGAAAGAATAAAATATTAAGTAAAAGACTTTACGCACTAATAATATATACAGGACCGAATGACAAATAACTAGCAAGCAGTGGGAATCTTACCAGTCTCTAAAACATAGACATCAGACAATAAGCCATCTAAAAATCTAAAACTTAATATAAAACAATCACAGCAGAGAACAGCTACAATGAAAGCCAATAAGTAAAATATCATGACCTAATTAATTAAATAACAAATATTTTCAATAACAAAATTTTAAAAAAATTGTGGCAAATTTGAATGAAGGCATTTGTTACTTAATTGACTAGGTTATAATATTTTTCTTGTTGGCTTTCATTGTAGTTGTTTTCAGCTGAAATTATATCCTATTAGTTTTTTTATATTTTTTTTTAGAATTATTTATTGTTTGTTGTATGTGTTTAAATTACTGGTAAAATCCCCAATGCTTGCTAGTTATTTGCCATTTTATCTTTTACGTTTTTTTTTTGAGGTGTTATGTTTTTACTTTTGTTTGGCGGCAATGGACACAGTCCAATTAAACTGTCACTTTATCAAGAGTTTTAGTCTCAGATTTTTCTGATACATTTTCTAATTGTAATTCCGTGGTACTTAATTGCATTAACTCCGCGTCTACAGCAATAAAAAAAATAATTTTTCTAGGTGCTCCAAAACTCTGTACTTTCTTCAGCATCTACGTATTCTTCCTTTCCTCTTTAGTTAATGATGCAGCTAGAGTTTCATCTGGGAAAACTACAACTCTATTCTAATTGAGCAGCGGACTGAAGCGTGTCTGACCTGTCGACGTCACCCGGCCCCCGCGAGCATGTCCCAGCATGTTTCAGAGCCGCAAGCAGCATGCCCGCTGCCTCGCGCGCGAGCTGCGCCAAGCCAACCGGTTCCCGCACACACACACACACAGCTCAAGGCACACAAAAGCACAGCGAAGCAGCAGATGTCCCCATTCATTATTGATGTTCCCCCGGAGCACGACAGCAGGGCCTCGAAAATCCCGCACACTAGCCGTTTTATCCACGCAGGCTGCCTTTTAATTGCTTTTTTTTTTCTTTCTGCCTAACACACAGCGTTGCGAGAGAGGATATGCTTGGGGATGACTGTACTGAGCTCCTAGAGTGGCTGTCCGTTATGAGTACAGACATGATCATTCCACGTATTAGTTCGGCAAAATATAACCATTCGCGGTTATTTCCAACTTTTGTGAAGCTCCCCAGAATATGTCTCCCCTCACGCAAACAAAGTTTAACTAAGTCTAGAAATTACACCAGAAAGATAGCGCACCACACTCATCCGCACTCAGTTTAATAGTGTTTTGCACGAGAACTATTTCTTTCTAAGCATTACCAACACACCGATTTCCCCCCAGTTTTTTTTTATTAATACTAATTATATATGAAATATTATTATTTCTAGATAATATATAAGCAACAGTCCGATAAAAAAAAAAAGACACTGTCATGTTAAAATAAGTTTTAGTTGCTCAACCAAACAAGTTATACACAGGTTGTGAAGAAACCGTGAATGGACTACGTACGTAATAAATTTATATGGTTATTTCGTGTGTTTCATTGAGCCTTAGCTTTATCAGACAAGCTCTGCAAGATTGTAAACTAACCATAAACAATCGGCAGGTTAATATCCTAACCCTTTCAGTCGCAGTGTTCTATACGTTGGACGGTGCACAGGTAATAGTTTTTACAGCGCCTGAAAAGGAAAGTCCCTCATAAACAGCTACTGCGATTTACATAAAAAAAACTTGTTTATTTCTCCCGACGTATAGCAGTGTGTTGTTCTGATACAAGTACTGTCCTCAAAAAATATTTCGTTTTCGTTGCAAGGCTTAAAATTATACAGGATGTTCGGAAACTCGGTGCCCAAACTTCAGTCATATTTCATTTGAACCAATAGTAACACAAAAGTCCTACACACACACTTATATCCGAAAAAATATTTTTATATGATTTAATAGTGTTCGAAATTGTGGCGTACAACGCCTGGAGAACAAGATGGCGCGATCATGGGTGTAGGACAACTTGCATAATTAGTAGGCGCGCGACGCTGCGTGTATGTAATTTAGTGTCGCGCGTTCTTATGACCTATGCGACTTGTCCTAAACGCACGATCGCACCGCCTTGTTCCGAAAGGTGTTGTACGCTGCAACTTTGATTGCAATTACTTGATATAAAAATACATTACCGGATATAACTGTATAAGGCTTTTGTGGTATAGTTGGTCCAAAGAAACTTTGTCTGCAGTTTGGGCACTGAGTTCCCCCGAACAACCTGTATATTTATTTGAGACTGGAGAGGTTAAGTTCGCGTGGCCAAGTAGACCTGGCAGCGGCAGCAGCCAATGAGCAAAATTACCTCTGAGTAAGTACAGGTGCCTGACGAAGTGTCTCTCCTGCGAGCAGCCACGAGGGAGGAACTAACTGACATTGGACAACGCGACAGTTATTCGTGGATTGCTCCCGGCAAGCACGCACACGCAGACATCGCGTTTTTACAGCGCACAGTACAGTTGAGATCAAATTACTACCCTCCCCTTGCAACATGCTCAGTCTTCGCCGCTGCCAGTTACGGCAGTTGCAGTAGGCACACGAAGGAAAAAAAAGTTTTGCTGAATCAAACAAAATTTATTTGGCGCAACCAAATCTATTTTGTGTATAGGGACAATTAAATGTTTTGGGGGTGAAACCAAATTATTTCTGTTCATATTTGGTTGCCACAAACGTGAAAAATTTTGTTTGTGTGACTGTACGTACGTCACAGTTTTGTTTTATTAAAAATAAAACAAAAACCGAACTGAGACTCGCACCCGGGACATTGGTATTCAAAATGTTACGCACTAGCGACTTGAACCAAAGAGACTCCTAAACCAGCCAAAATATTTTTAGTTTCATGTTGAGTCCAATGCGTTGATGTATATTTTCATATGTTAGAGCTGTACTTCTTCGCTTTCCATCAAAATTGTTTCAGTGAGGTTGTTTGAACATCAATAAATACACTCGTACTAACAAGCACTGCTGTTATTCTAATTGTCGCATATAATTATCAACAAACTCTTGAGCTGTAAATTCGAATGAAGGCGATCGAATGACCCGATTACCCTACGGCAAACCAAATAAATCCCGTTACTGGACAAAGTTGATTTTGTTGTAGCCACAAATTACGTAATAACAGGCATGTCACGTTGGTTCTGCTAACCGAATGCTTATTCACTCCAAACAAATATTTACTTGACTCGACCACGACCTTTATAATGTTTACGGCAGTCAAAATAAATAGTCGAAAGTGCTTGTAAAATTATTGTGCGTAATAAATACACGTATATGATGCTTGGAACAAGTTTTCGGCTCAACTAAGTATTTTCAATGCTGTAATTGGTCCAAGGAAACGAATGCAGATGTTTGTAGCAAGAACAAATTAGTTGATGAAATAAAATATTGTTCAGTGTGAACACATACTTTGTAAGTATATTTATTTGGTATCTTTAACTGAATATTTTTCTGTCTTTACTATAGTCAAAACAAAACAACACTGGTCGATTCAAGGAATATTGCACATTTTAAACAGGAATTTATTTTAGGTGAACATGGCATCCAATTTATATTCCAGTTTGATTACTTACGCCAGCAAAACAAATTACTTGTGCCTAATTAAAAATGCCCTAGCCAAGTAAGTAGTAGAATGCTCAAAGTAACAGCAAAGAAATTTTTTTTTTTACTGCTACAATTAGTTCAGCATAGTTCTATGCATGTACGTGATCGCATGTACAAAACCCATTTTGTAATTTCAAAAATAGATGCGTGTGCAATATACATATCAATGAGCTATGAAGTGGCAGCAAGAAGGAGAAGTAGTTCTGGCGTTGTTCGCTGTAATTTGTAGCTGCTGGTTTTATTTTCTGATAACATCTCGTAGTCGTTATCCGACAAACTACACAGTTCACCAAGTAAGTGACCTTGGGCGATCTGAAAAAAAAATGTACGCACGAAGAGGCAAGGAAAACTGCACCATTCAGAAGTAACGGAGAACGACCGGCGGAAAATCCGTCATGTTACATTACATTTTTTATTTCGCCGTTTTACTATGGCTACTGGCGAACTAAAATGAATTAGTTTATGGCTGTAATTTTTATGCCAGGTGGATTATGCGAGTGTTTTTGTTGTGCGCGCTTGTTTCCGGGATTATTTATGTTTGCAATTCTTACGGTTCTTAAACATCTGTGACTCATACTCATTGATGTTTATAGCGTCATTACGGAATTTGCAGTGCGAAAAACACCGCGATTCAGAAGAATACCAAATTAATAGTATAGTTTGGGGATTGACCTGATACAAGAATTGACTAAAGGTTTTTCACAATAAAGTGCGCATTCTTAAAATCAACCTATGAGAAAAATCACTGCCCGTAACTGCATATATTTCAACGTATGCAATTACCACAATACTCAGAGTTAAGTTGGCAGCGAACAACGAGAAGTGGGTTTACATAGTTTTATGTTTGAACGTCTTACTAGGTAGCCGTAGAATTAAAAATGTTTTTCATCTGCAATTCAGTTTATTTTTGTTGTATGCAAAGCAGAATAAAAGCTGGCGTGATTATAGAACAGTTATGCCTCTAACTGTTGCACATTGTCACCTGTCTGACTCAATGCTCAAGTTAGCCGGTTCATTGTTTTTTTTTTTTTTTTTTGCCTGCTCCGCGTTCGCGTGTCAACAAAGCACAGCAGTTCACGACTAACGTGATATTTCAGTGTCAGTTTGTAACTCCTGAAATAAAGTAGGCCTACTGTATTCGTCAAATAAAACTTTTTTATACATGTTCAAAGTGAAGTGCCATTGTTTGCTATTACTTTCTGCTGTATTTCAACGAAGTTTTCTGTCCCAGAAATTCTTGGAATTTCACATGATATGTCGACTAGCGAAACGGGCTGCTTCATGCCACTGAAGGCGGTATACATTTTTAAACCTCAAATAAACTTGAAGAAACTTCGGACGGAAGGTGTTTTGTTATTTGTGCGATGCGTGTTGCAATTATGAAAGCTTTAAATATGCACTTGCTATCGTGCAAATCAATTAAGTTATGTTCACCGAGTAGAGAAGGCACTGAGTGTAATTAAACTTCTCGGCCAGATATCTGGCGATTTTCGACATCAGTTGGAATGCTGTCAAGCGATAACTATGGCCAACCTTGTAAATTAAAAATAAGCAAGTTGAATACACAGTGTTCTTAATTCTGGTATTGTATCGGATCAAAAGCAGCGGTTATTCTAAAGAAGTTATGAAGATAAGGATAATGAAATAACGATAATGTGGCACTGCTGTCGTGCTAGGTCCCACAAACGTCACTATGCAGGGATTGGTCGGAAGGAGGCGCGACATTCGTGCACACAAGTAATATAAGGCACTGCCCTCGCTTACATTCCGTCGCATGCGCTGCTCCAAAAGAAATATCCTGCTCATCCCAACTATTTTCGTCGACACCTGAAACCACACACAGTATTAGAAACAGATCCGGCTTCCGGCCCAGGAGGAGGAGGAGGAGAAGGCGGAAAATTAGTGACCTGTGGAACTTGAAAAATGAACAACTCTTCAAATGTCAATCAGTATCAGTCCTGACACAAAAATTAATACTTTTAAATTGTAAAAGTTTATTAGAAGTCTAGTAGATCAAAATAAACAGATCAGCTGGTATGGCTTACTAATAAAAAAAAACATAGGTGGAAACTGAAAGACTTGAAGGAATATCCTGTGCTAACAGATACAGAGTAGTAAATTTCTAGAAGTACATAGTACTTAAACTACCTTTGCCAATCGTCTTCAATCAAAAGCATTGTGCTGTGGCGATCTAGTTCTTGAAATTTACCCGGCAAGTAAAAATATGTATTTATGTTTTGTTAATATTATGGTACAAATAACGCTTTAACAACAAAATATAAATGGCAAACCATCCAGCGTTCGTTATACTGATTAATAGTCAAATTCTGTTTACCAAAATGTTATTATAAAGCTATTCTGTTACTCTCCTCTAACTCTTAATTTTGTGAAACAAGTTAATATACGTAACCAAATCAACTTAAAATTTAAAAAAAAAAANACTCTCCTCTAACTCTTAATTTTGTGAAACAAGTTAATATACGTAACCAAATCAACTTAAAATTTAAAAAAAAAAACAGCGGCTATAAAATTTAAATCAGAATTGCATATTTAAATATATTTAGCATGTAGTATTCTTATCCCCCTACCTTCCTTTTACTTATAGTTAAATATACTTAGAAGATTTGCACAAAGGCTTTAATTTATGGGAATAAATTACAACTGCGAGCATATGGTGTTTCGTTTAAGGGGGAAAGAGAAATCACTGTAGTTTTATCAGTATNAGGAATAAATTACAACTGCGAGCATATGGTGTTTCGTTTAAGGGGGAAAGAGAAATCACTGTAGTTTTATCAGTATTCGAGTCGTAAAATGTATTCAGCATTAATTTCTGAAATAACCTTCTATGTCCTAACAAAGTTACATTTTCAAAAAATTATCTCAAACGGAAGTACTGACAAAAACATATAAATTCAAGGTGGCGTCAAACTCTACCCCTTAAATATCAACACCCTATGTTTTCGCTGTATTATGAACGATAGGGAAACATCTAAATTACTTAAAAAAAATTATCCTATAGGTAATTACAGGCTTATGCGTTATAAGCGAAGGCAATTGAAATTCGCATATTTGTGGTGCCATGCATAACTTCCCAGCCTCCGTCTAAATACAATAATCGTAACCAACAGCATTTAATAAAAGAATATTCGCCGTTTGATTGCGCTATGTATTTTTTTTTTTTGGACACTTAGCGCTTGAATATTGCTGCTGATTCCTTGGTCTTCAAGGACGTCTCTAGAAGACGGTCAACCAATGTCAAAATAATTAAAACCAGTATTATGACTAGCGTATTAACTAAACAGCCACACAAAATTTAAATTTGTCCACTTGGAAACTACAAAATAAAAACCACAAAGAAATAAAATATAATTAAAAATAATTTCTACACTAATTTATTTTTACTTTCGCAAACTGGTTGCATTCGAATTTTTTTTTAACGTATTTTAACGAAAATATACGCATAATATCACTACATCATATACAATCTATTTGTCTGGGAAAACATAACAGTAAAATCTTTATTTTTAATTGCGTTACAGATCATAATTTTAAATGGCATTAACTTTTTTTCATGCAGATACAAGAAACGTTAGAGCACAAAATAAATCCTTTACGGGTTATAAACTTAAAATATTTTATCTCTTGTCCATTTATAATTTTCTGTTTGGTTAATATATTTAAGCATGAGAATTATTTTAAAACGTCGCGCGTCAATGTATCAATAAATACTATATTTTTCAATGAGTAAGGCATGTCACATTACTGCAGTTTTATCACCGATTCCTCAAAATAAGCATACTTTGTTTTAAACATGGACTCTACAAGTAAGCCAGCACAATTAGGGACTTAAATATGCTCAATTCTATGCATTGAACTATTTATTGTAATTAGGTTAGTTCAGCGCCTGGCAAAATAATTCAAATAAGCTGGCGAAAGCCGACATCGAAAACAATATCGTATACATACGTCTAACACCAAAATATAAAAAAAGTCCTCTGCAGAAAATTTTTACAGTTACAAAATAGACTGCATGTACCAATTTAAAATCAAGTGAGATATTTTATGAAAATGTATGTTAATCCCGCACATTACTATGCAGCTGTATGCCACGGCGTTTTTCCTGAAACGAATTAAAACCTTTTGTTGAATTAATTTTATTCCGATGTGTTGTATTCGCATTTTCTCACGGTGCGTGCTTTTAACAACACGCCGCAGATACCAAAAGTATTAAAATATAATTTTTTTTCTTTGCGCATGAACCTGTGTTTCGGTTCTACTTCTCTTACAGCTGAATCAGCGGGAAAGGAAGGTTAAAACTAGCCCGGTTGCACCTCGAGGAGCATAAAAAGGATGTATAAGAGAAACAGCAGCGCCGACAGGTAAACAAACACGTGGTCAAGAAAAGAACCACCCACCACGAAGGAGGGGGGTGGGGGGTATTTTTTACAACGTTTTTCTTTTCTTTTGGAGTGATGGTCATGGNGGGGGGGGGGCGAATTGAAATGAAGGGAAGAGAAGACCTTGAGCTCGTAAGGCCTGCGTTCCGTCCGCGGCTGTTCAAAGTCCGGAGGGGAAGGAGTTGAGGAAGAAGTTGGGGGGGGGGACAAGTTTGAGTCACTTACCAGCTGCTAATCAGCTGGTCTGTCGAAGGTCAGGCATCAACAGGCTTGGAAGCTACGAGCGGCGGTCGGCCTCACGGAGCAAACATTCTAAATTTTACGCCTTAAAAACACCGGTAAGTACTACTTACTCACCTGCGCCGAGTGCGTGGCTTTATAAACGAAAACAGTAAAGTTTGCACGTTAAAACATCATGATCAACATTGCGTAATAATAGCTACTAGCGTGTAAAAAAACAATTCTGGGCGACGTGCTTGTGCTAAGAGCGTGCAAATGAACATTTCTACAACAGAAATAGCTACCGCGTTATTAACCATGCGAGTGTCTGAAAAGCATGTCACACACTACATACACGTATATACAAATTACGCATTGTGAAAATAGATTTAAAAAAATATATTGCCCCGTAAAAAAACTGCACATAGGGCATGCACCAACCACCTTGCACCGCAATGAAATAAATGCTGGGGCGGTGAAGGAAGTTTTTAGTCACCGTTCAACGACCCTCCAGTGTGTTTCTTTCTTTCGCGGGCTCCCACGGTTCCGTAAAAACTTGGCACGTTAGGGAGGTTAAAAAAAAAAAAAAGTGCCGAAAGTAGCAGGCAGCCAGAAACTCACCGTTTTCCCAGGGACGGGAGCAGCTTTGGACTTCATTTCTTCTGGTTTCTCTGGACCCAACGATTATAGTAATATTATTTTCGAGGGGGAGGGATAGCATCGTTTATGGGGCTGCTCTGATAATTCAGCTGTATAGCTGGAAATAAAGAAAGAAAACGAACAAATGTTAACGTACAGAACAACTTGTTAGAAAAAGTTAATCTATTTACCTTAAATTAATAAATAAACTTTTTTCGGACAACTACAGAAAAAAAATACTTTTCATACTTGTGAGGTTAGAAATTTTATTTTGTCATATATTACTTACTTCTTTTCTTCTGCCACAATTCCACGGCTAAAGACACACTGATACTGGCGACGATGTCTTGTAACGCATTTCGTACTCACTTCTGCAGTTCAAAATAACGAACCGGTGCGCGAAATAAAAGCATTACGTATTGACGTAAGGTTTCGCAACCCTACGCGCGAAGCATCGATACTAACGAACCACGCAACACGCCAGCTTGGCGCAGACTGGTTGCTACGGCACGCGCTGCCGGCGTTCGATTAGTCGATACGTCAGTCGGTCGATCGAGATGGCGCTCTCGACTCGTCCCCGTGTTTTTCCAGTCACTGTCGGCGGGGTTACATGCGGTGAAGTAAGTTACACCTTAGTTAATTACACCCATATTGATATATTTTTGATTTTTTATAACTATATATCTGTGGTCTCTGCATGAGTAAGAAAAATATTTTCACAAAAAAATTGCGCAACATCAAAACTTTTACTTTTAAGATAAATTTGTGATTGACATAACCTATTATTGCTATATACGTCTGCTCTGCTGTTGTTTGTAAGGCTTCATAGGCTGAATTTAACTTCAAATAACGTAACTTTGAATTGAGTATTTCGTTATTCAATAATTTGCAAGTGTGTATTTTTCGATTCGAATGCTGTTCACAGTCTCTTGTTTATCTACGGTAACAACACTTCAACATTATGGCAGGAAATATTAGGAAATGTAATTGATAAACATAAATGTGTTTAATTAAATTCTTTAATGGGCAGGACGTTACCATATTTCAAATTATAAGTCCACCAATTATATCTCAAAATATATTACTGTCACTGTTAACAAATTACAACCGTACAATTGATCTGAATTAGTAATTCTGATGGCAAATCACAGTTCTTTATTCAAAATTGAGTTCACTTTGAATTTTATTGTATTTTTTACAATTTAAATTAGTATTCAGCCTCCAGATTAAAATAAATATGGTGGTGATTTGATATTTTCGTATTTCCGTAAAGGTTTGCTATATAAACGAAAAACAAAATTACGAAACAGTAAAACACGTAATTCGGGTATACAAAATGTGCTCACGTGACAAACCTGTTAAAAAACCGTGAATTCGATCACAAAGGCCTGTGAGAATGTGAGTTAGCTTATCAGTAAATAAGAACCCCGCTAGGGAGAAGCACCAGCTGTTTAGTGACTCGTAGTGACATCTGTTGGGTATTGTTGTTACTTAGTTGGTACTGAACAAATGCTCGGTTGCTCTCCAGAGGACTTTAAAAATAGCTTATGTGGGTAAATAATACTATAATAATTGTTTTTTAAATTGAGAAGGCTTCGTATTTGTAGTATTTATGAATATTTTTAATTATTACAAGAAATGCATATGTTTTTTAAATAACAGAAAAATAACTTCTGCTTTTAGCACGGCAACATAAGGAAAGAATTCAAAAATATTTAATATTTCATATTTGCTCCTTCACGAATTGAAAACCAAAATATTAGTAGCAAAACTAAAGGTTTATGATAAAGTAAGCACTTTTGAAAGCCCTTTTAAGTTTCTATTTTCAGCTCGTTGTTTGGTTGGGCATCTTTCCGCGTATGTCACATTGTGACAGATGTTTTTCACTATTATTCCGATTTTCTTCCATTTCACAAAAGTTTTTTCAGATGTACAGTGGTTAGATTGGCACCACAGAATATCTGAAACATCCCATTGATACAGGTGGGTATTAAACTTGTATTTTATATGTCACAATGTCAATTAACATTGGTCACAAAGTGACCGCCGCTTACGGTACCTATCAAAACACTGACATGCGATTTTCAAATGGTGTTTACAGCAGCTGGCACATATATATATGTACGGTATAATGCACACTCATTAAATATAAAACGGAAATAATAAATATTGTAATAAATTCTATAAACACATACGCCGTAATTTAATGATAATGATATGTAAATATTTATTAGTGTTTGCGATTATTTTTATTTTAGACATATATTAATGCAACCCTTCCGAGCTCACGAGAAAATATGTTTTTTTATTAGGTTGTCAACAGAATAGCAGAATAAATAAACGATTGTTCTTCCCGTTAGAAAATGCNTTATTAGTGTTTGCGATTATTTTTATTTTAGACATATATTAATGCAACCCTTCCGAGCTCACGAGAAAATATGTTTTGTTTAGGTTGTCAACAGAATAGCAGAATAAATAAACGATTGTTCTTCCCGTTAGAAAATGCACGCTTTTAGACAATACCGTGTATTTACTGCGTTATACAGAAGGCAACGTGCTTAGAACAATCATTAAATTACAGTATGAATTGTGTTTAACAACATTCACAGGTAAAATGATATTGCATAAATACTTCACAAATCAAAATTTAAATACAAAACTACGCACAAGCAAATGGCGGACGTTGCTAATATAGATTGCGAGTAACGAAAACAATAGCCGTGAAACTTAGTGATCCAAATTTTTACAGCATACTTCGGCAGTAATATTTGTCACTCAATGCTTTGTGTCGTGAAAATTTTTCACGCGAGACAGTTTTTAAAGCACATAATACTAACGTTTGATAAGGCCTACTGCTACGCTTACAAAAAAAAATCCTTTTTGGTTATACAATTTCAATGCATAAAAGAGGTTAACGATAAAGTGAGCATTCTNTTTCAATGCATAAAGGAGGTTAACGATAAAGTGAGCATTCTTGAAATCAACATATGAAAAAAATTATCACTGCCCGTAACTGCATATATTTGAACGTTAGCTATGACTGCAATACTCACAGTTAAGTTGGCAACGAACTACGAGAAGTAGTTCCATGTTTTAACGTTTTATTAGTCGTAAAACTAAATTTTTATGTCTCCTGCATTCCAGTTTTTTTATATGCAGATAAGAATACAATTTGGCGTGACTAAATCGTTTATATTACTAACTCTTGCACATCATCTTCTGGCTGACACAACATTCTAGTTAGCTGGTTCAGTGTTTTTTTTTCTGTCCGCGCTCATATGCCAACAAAACAGCAGGTAGCGACCAACGTGGTTATAAATGTCTGTTTGTAACTCCAGAATTAAAGTACACTTTAACATAATAAAATAACAGATTTTTATATCTGTTCTGCGTTTAGTAGCAGTGCCTGACATTGCTTTCTGCCGTATTTCAACGTAGTTTCATGTCCCAGAAATTCTTGAATTTTCACATATTATGCCGACCTAGAATATGTGCTGCTTAACGCAATTAAAGTTAGTGTAAATTTTAATCTGGAAAAAAACTAGAAGGAACTTCGGATGAGTGTGTTTTGTTATATTTGCGGCATGTGTTGCAGTTCTGAAAGCTTTAATAAACGTGTTTGTATTGCCTATGTGTTATGTTGTCAGTAATCTGGCGAAGTTACGTTCGCATCAGTGTACAACATGTTGTTCACGGTTAATTAAGTACTTTAAAAGGCATGACTAGGATTTAATTTTAATTCTCATTTTGTACCGTCCTGACATACGTAAAATTAACATTGCCGTGGGTCTGATCACTTTGTTTATACGTCATCCGAGTGAAACTGTGAAATCGTCAAGAATTTAAATGTAATACTAATGTACAAATTCATACTGTAATGTATATAGAACAAGAATCGCTTCAGTGACCACAAATTTAAATACCGTCTATTTGCAGTTTCTCCACACTTTTTGAATCAAACCTTTGATCAATCGCCCCATGTTGGACGGGTTAATATCCTAAATGCCACACGTATCACAAGCGTTGTTATACCTCTGTTAACATAAAAGTATCTCATTTTTCATTAAATTAAAGTTTTATCTATATTTTATTTGAAAAATAAAAATTATTTCATTAATAATAAATATGATTAAAAACAGTGATAAAACATGTGTGTTGATAGCGCCTAGTAATAAATAGTTCTCATGGAAAATATTATTACAAATTAGTGCGCACGAATTCGGTGCGTTGTCCTTTGGTGTAATTGTCTAGACCTAGTTATGCTTGGTTTGTACGGGGCGGAGGAATATCCTGGAACTAGAACTTTAGCAGTGTTACCGAAAAGTTTTGAAGTTACCGTGAATTGATTATATTCACACCCGCAATACAACGTAAAGTGCTAAGAACTACTTTTTATAAATTAGTTGCCAACTTATCTAGNTGATTATATTCACACCCGCAATACAACGTAAAGTGCTAAGAACTACTTTTTATAAATTAGTTGCCAACTTATCTAGGAGGCTACATGCCAGAGTGCAATGTAAGTTAGTATACAAGGCGTCTTTTAAATTACATGTCGAAATTTAAATCACAGCATATATGGACTTATATAAACAAAAAANGTTTATATTACTAACTCTTGCACATCATCTTCTGGCTGACACAACATTCTAGTTAGCTGGTTCAGTGTTTTTTTTTCTGTCCGCGCTCATATGCCAACAAAACAGCAGGTAGCGACCAACGTGGTTATAAATGTCTGTTTGTANTTTTTTTTTCTGTCCGCGCTCATATGCCAACAAAACAGCAGGTAGCGACCAACGTGGTTATAAATGTCTGTTTGTAACTCCAGAATTAAAGTACACTTTAACATAATAAAATAACAGATTTTTATATCTGTTCTGCGTTTAGTAGCAGTGCCTGACATTGCTTTCTGCCGTATTTCAACGTAGTTTCATGTCCCAGAAATTCTTGAATTTTCACATATTATGCCGACCTAGAATATGTGCTGCTTAACGCAATTAAAGTTAGTGTAAATTTTAATCTGGAAAAAAACTAGAAGGAACTTCGGATGAGTGTGTTTTGTTATATTTGCGGCATGTGTTGCAGTTCTGAAAGCTTTAATAAACGTGTTTGTATTGCCTATGTGTTATGTTGTCAGTAATCTGNTGCGGCATGTGTTGCAGTTCTGAAAGCTTTAATAAACGTGTTTGTATTGCCTATGTGTTATGTTGTCAGTAATCTGACGAAGTTACGTTCGCATCAGTGTACAACATGTTGTTCACGGTTAATTAAGTACTTTAAAAGGCATGACTAGGATTTAATTTTAATTCTCATTTTGTACCGTCCTGACATACGTAAAATTAACATTGCCGTGGGTCTGATCACTTTGTTCATACGTCATCCGAGTGAAACTGTGAAATCGTCAAGAATTTAAATGTAATACTAATGTACAAATTCATACTGTAATGTATATAGAACAAGAATCGCTTCAGTGACCACAAATTTAAATACCGTCTATTTGCAGTTTCTCCACACTTTTTGAATCAAACCTTTGATAAATCGCCCCATGTTGGACGGGTTAATATCCTAAATGCCACACGTATCACAAGCGTTGTTATACCTCTGTTAACATAAAAGTATCTCATTTTTCATTAAATTAAAGTTTTATCTATATTTTATTTGAAAAATAAAAATATTTCATTAATAATAAATATTATTAAAAACAGTGATAAAACATGTGTGTTGATAGCGCCTAGTAATAAATAGTTCTCATGGAAAATATTATTACAAATTAGTGCGCACGAATTCGGTGCGTTGTCCTTTGGTGTAATTGTCTAGACCTAGTTATGCTTGGTTTGTACGGGGCGGAAGAATATCCTGGAACTAGAACTTTAGCAGTGCTACCGAAAAGTTTTGAAGTTACCGTGAATGGATTATATTCACACCCGCAATACAACGTAAAGTGCTAAGAACTACTTTTTATAAATTAGTTGCCAACTTATCTAGGAGGCTACATGCCAGAGTGCAATGTAAGTTAGTATACAAGGCGTCTTTTAAATTACATGTCGAAATTTAAATCACAGCATATATGGACTTATATAAACAAAAAATCCTTGAAACAAAATGTTTGGAAAGGTCATCTAGTATTTTAAAATTTAAATTGAAGTTAGAGAAAACAACGCAGGTAGTCAGCAGACATACGTACCTGCGCGCAGTACAATTTGCATACCACGAAGGCGAACGTAATTGGCGCGCCATACGGGACATAAAATGTAAACACTTCTGGCAGCCTTCACCACTCAATTGCTAATCTCGCACTGTTCATGTAGTTTGACGCACGTGTACTGACAAGCAACCACTAGCGGCGCCCACGTACCTCGAGTTTGTAATGTCCTATGTGCAGGCGCTCTCCGCATGGCGCGCCAGTTCCATTCGCCTTCGTGATATGCAACTTGCTGTGCTCGCAGATACGTATAGCTGCGGACTCCCTACGTTGTTTCGCTTTAATTCCAATTAAATTTAAAAAAATATTATGTGACCTCTCCATAATTTTTTTTACAAGGATTTTTTGTTTGTGTTAGTCCACAGATGCAGTGGTTGGAATTTCGACATGTTATTCAAATACAACTTGTTATGTAGTTATGGCCAGTGATTATTAANCACAGATGCAGTGGTTGGAATTTCGACATGTTATTCAAATACAACTTGTTATGTAGTTATGGCCAGTGATTATTAAAAAAATGTTTTTCAAAAGTGCTCATGTGACCACAAATAGCCTCTAACTTAAGTTTCAATATGTTTCACATTGTAAATAAAATAGGAGTTCTAACAAGCTGGTTGGAAAGACCTCAAACGGTTATAGTGTGTTGTGGAAAAAACAACCCCTTAAAATTGAACGTGTAATTTAGGATTACAAATAAGTATAACTAATATTGTATTTTATGATTTTTGGGGACACGTGGAAAGTGTGTGCAACAATCTCCTCCGCTCGCGACAAATGAAGGTTTTTTTTTGCTGTGGGGCCGTAGTGGTGCAGCGGCTAGATCACTCGACTCACCTATGCGAACTGGGTCAGATTTCCGGCGGGGTCACGCCCAGATTTCCGCACGAGGGAATTGTGTCGGACGATGCCGTTGGTTGGTGGATTTTCCCGTGAATGTGCCGCTTTCCACGCCATTACATTCCGGCGTTGCTCTATACTCACCTCACTTCACCCTCAT
Source organism: Clitarchus hookeri (assembly GCA_002778355.1). Classification (NCBI taxonomy): domain Eukaryota; kingdom Metazoa; phylum Arthropoda; class Insecta; order Phasmatodea; family Phasmatidae; genus Clitarchus; species Clitarchus hookeri. The sequence continues at coordinate 12,083 of NQII01008026.1, read as the reverse complement.
CGGCTCTCAAGACCTCGATGTTAAGAGGGAGAGGCAGAAATCATTGTAGTGTTACCAGTCTTTGAATCATAAAATGAATTCAGCATTTATTATTGAAATTTATTCTTTGACAAAGCACAGTATAATAATTGTGCTATCACTGTAATACCTTCATTTGTTTACCATGCGGAATGAATGTGAATTAAATATTTATTACTTTCTGAGAANGTGCTATCACTGTAATACCTTCATTTGTTTACCATGCGGAATGAATGTGAATTAAATATTTATTACTTTCTGAGAAATACTTTATTAGTAATAGCAGTACTGAAGCCAAAATATAATCGTCTCCAAAAATATTGAAACCATGTTTTATGCCGTAACATTCACCTTTTCAAAAATCAAGCTCTGACATTAAGTTACGGCATATATATGTATGTATGTATGTGTGTGTATTTATATATTTATATATACACCTAAGNCAGTATAATAATTGTGCTATCACTGTAATACCTTCATTTGTTTACCATGCGGAATGAATGTGAATTAAATATTTATTACTTTCTGAGAATGACTATATTAGTAATAGCAGTACTGAAGCCAAAATATAATCGTCTCCAAAAATATTGAAACCATGTTTTATGCCGTAACATTCACCTTTTCAAAAATCAAGCTCTGACATTAAGTTACGGCATATATATGTATGTATGTGTGTGTATTTATATATTTATATATATACACCTAATNAATATTTATTACTTTCTGAGAAATACTTTATTAGTAATAGCAGTACTGAAGCCAAAATATAATCGTCTCCAAAAATATTGAAACCATGTTTTATGCCGTAACATTCACCTTTTCAAAAATCAAGCTCTGACATTAAGTTACGGCATATATATGTATGTATGTATGTGTGTGTATTTATATATTTATATATACACCTAAGATGACTTTCAACGCTTTCTCTTATGGTGGAGAGTTCCACACCATTTTGGATTAACGTTTATCCCACCATAACCTAATTTTCCAAATTCAATTAAAAAAAAAAACCGAGCTTTTCAAGTCACAGAAAACATTTTAACAGGTATTTTGATAACCAACTTATCATTCTTCCATTATTTATTTCACATCTATAACCGTAATTAAATNGTGGAGAGTTCCACACCATTTTGGATTAACGTTTATCCCACCATAACCTAATTTTCCAAATTCAATTAAAAAAAAAACCGAGCTTTTCAAGTCACAGAAAACATTTTAACAGGTATTTTGATAACCAACTTATCATTCTTCCATTATTTATTTCACATCTATAACCGTAATTAAATGTTCCCACATTACTGCATCAATTTTATCCCTCATAAGGGAAATATAAATATAACTGAAATCGTACACTCTTAAAAAATTCTGTTAAATAGTACTCTATGCCATGTCAAGCTTTGATTTTTAATGCCCGGTCGTGTAGTTCGAGTACAAAAATTTGTATATAAAAAACATATCCTAGATAGATGGGATATGTCCACCTTAAGGCTGTCCAAGTGCCTAGAATTTTTTTCTGTGCTTTGTAAGATATGTCACTGTTTTGCAGTATAACATCAATAAAAATTTAATTCACATGTCAAATTAGTTAAAAATAACATTCACTTATTTTAAAAATAGAATTATAAGCATTTTAACTTTAAATTTTTCGCCAAACAAGTGGAATACCACGAATAAATTTCTGACAGTATGATCGCCTGCGATTAAGGTTTAGTTTGTAGCTAATTTGAATTATAATTTTATTGCTGANTTTTAAAAATAGAATTATAAGCATTTTAACTTTAAATTTTTCGCCAAACAAGTGGAATACCACGAATAAATTTCTGACAGTATGATAGCCTGCGATTAAGGTTTAGTTTGTAGCTAATTTGAATTATAATTTTATTGCTGGACTTAAAATTAAGGTCGACCCACTAACAGAATTTCAATGAATTTTTTTTTATTTTATTCCAACGACATCAATGATTAATTTGAACTGTAACCAAACATGCTAATTATTCAAACATTTTAAATTTGTATGAAAAACATACAAAAGAGAAATTTCCATAAATTCTATAGTTAATTTATATAAATTAATCTCGCATGATTTTTTATACTTCCCTTCAGACAACTATTTAATATAGTATCACAAAATTATAAAATACTCATATGATATAGAATGTCTTTTTTAGCTCTTGAACACTTCTAATAGATGTGCCGACCTCCCACTCCCCTCTTCTTGCACCAGTGCAGGGAGCATGCAAGTAGATAGTTGTAACTCAAGGGTATACCGAATATCATAATACTGTCACGCCCTCTAGCAACGCACCTAATTGTTTCCGACCCCGTGTTTACCAATAAAAGTTGTTCCATTTAACATGTATTACCAGCCCTAGAGCGCTGTAATATGCATTCTGTATATTTACGCTATGTGGATATATTTTGTTTAAACATGCAGTTTTTTTTTTTAATGCCGAAGTTGTAAGACTGAAGAACCTCGNATTACCAGCCCTAGAGCGCTGTAATATGCATTCTGTATATTTACGCTATGTGGATATATTTTGTTTAAACATGCAGTATTTTTTTTTTAATGCCGAAGTTGTAAGACTGAAGAACCTCCACTTCGGGTGTCTTCGGTATGCATTATTTTCCCCTACTCGAGTCACGAGGACCTAGTGGGTATTCAGGAGATCGGAGTGTGAAAGGCGGAGATGCAGCCGCCGCTGTAAGCAGGCCAAGTCGGCGCGGCGTCTGGCAAGTGTAACGTTGCACGTCCGCCAACGCCGTCAGCGTCTGCTGTCAGCGCTGACCGTTTCCTCTGTTCCGCAGGTGCACGGCGCCGGATCGCGCGCATGCGCCATGAAGGCGGCGAAGAACGTTCTGCGCGCCGAGGTGCGCAGGAAGATGGCGGCGATGACGTCGGAGGAGAAGAGCAGGCAGTCGGACGCCGTCGTGGCTAAGGTGGGTGGTACCCGTGCCAAGGTGACGTCACAGTCGTGTCTACTGTTTACAGGATGTGCCATAATTAGTGCAATGTCTCTTCCCTTTAATGTAGCCATCCAATATTGAGTGGAGGGAAGCGATTTTGGCGGCTCCTAACATCGAGGTCTTGAGAACCGATGAGTTTGAATCGAGGTGATTATGGAACAACACCGGAATGAAGAGGTGGAAGAAGTGGGAGATCGCCGAGAAAATTTCCACGTGCGAAAATCCGGGAGCGACCCCGCCGGGAATCGAGCCCGGTTCGTCTAGGTGGGAGGCGAGTAATATAGTAATCAAATATGGAAATTCCTCCAATAACATGTTTGTATCGCCTGAGTGTGGCTAAGGTTTATTCTACACAGGCTGGAAAACTCAGTGCTTTTGGTTTGGCAGTTAAAAATGTTCGCCGTCAAAGGGCACTAGTATCGCACTTGTACCGGATTTTTCAGTTTTCTCTATAAGTAAATGGGATAAATGCAATTTTCATAAACTAAATATGTTCATGTAAAATCTTCCTATTTGCATTACGTTAGAACCTACGTAAAGAATAAACTGTGTTTTTCGCCCTAAAGTGGAAATATAAGGAAATATTCCCGCACGTTTTTTAACAGTCTGTCGTAAAACTGGGCTTAACAAAATTTTAGTTTACGCAAATTATATTATGTAAATATTACAACTAAATCGAAAAAATTAAAGAAATATTAAAAATTGTTTTTAAAAATATTATTTTATGATTTCCCTGCGTAGTTTCCTTGAGGGAAACGATAAAACTACAAATGTTCGTTTGATGACTCCTATATTTATTTAGTATTTAAATTCAAGCATTTTTTCGATTGAAATAAGCTTTNAGTTCGTTTGATGACTCCTATATTTATTTAGTATTTAAATTCAAGCATTTTTCGATTGAAATAAGCTTGTTTATGAATGGTCATTGCCGAACACAGTTCACTTCTCGCTGTTTGCGCTTGAAAACAACATTGGATGGAGTGAATAATACTTACCAAATGAAGTTAGTAATGTTGGCTGGAACCACAATTCGAGGCGAGCAGGGACTTTTACGCACACATATAAACCATTTCTCCTCTTTAAAACACCAGCGCACAATGTGGCGGGAAGTTTTCCGATGCCGAACTCTCCCACAAGGAATCTCGTTTTGTTCTCAGTGTAGGAGCACACATATACAGAGTGTCACAAGATCATTGCGACACACCTCTAGGGGTGACAGGCTATGTAATGAGAAATAACCTTAGCCAGGGAACGGATATCCGGAAACGCCACGTTTAGACGCTATGCGTCTTTGTACAACACGTGATAACGCCTGGCAGGTGGGCAGTCGGCGTTTCACACCACAGGCACTAGTTGCGTACCTCCCTGGAGACAGAGGAATTTTTCTCGGTAGTAATACTAAGTATGTAGGTGGACGTTTGTAGGTTGCAGTACTTTATCGACTGCCTGTTACACGTTCCCATACGTTAACATAAACTAGCATTGGTAGTGTGGCGTAGTGGAGTTCACGATATTCTCATGTAGTTGGTTCACGGTAATATGAGCACATTCGAAAACCTTAATTAAATCTGTTTGTACGAGCAGTGTGTATTCTTCCACCTTATGTAAAATTAATATAGCCGTGGAATTGATCACTTTATCAATTCGTCGGTCTAGTAAAATTCTTAAATAATTTTTAAAAAAAATATTTTACTTATATGATAATTTTTACACTTACAAGCATTAAAAAAAAATTGGTTGTCTGTAAAGTCGGTTTACTGACGATAGTTGAACGTGACAACGTCTTAAGAAAATACTGATGGAATGGTAGCATTTAGTAGGAGAGAGACGGATGTCGAACGCTGCCGAACGCAAAGGCCGATTGTGCTTCTTTTTCGCTCGTTCCGCGCTCTCGCTTGCACTTCAAGCCTTACATGGAACGCCTCAGAGCGAGGTAACGCCGCATGAGTCATGTTTTTTCGTGCGTGCAGCCGGCTCTATCGAATTATAAGACGTTGTCACGTCAA
>NQII01008025.1:11088-68975 GCA_002778355.1 Clitarchus hookeri | reverse complement strand
CGTGTGTCTTCCGCTGTCTCCGGATATCGTCTGCACATGCAGGAACATTTGCACATGCAGGAACATTTGGTAGCACGCCTTGCAGCTGCGAGGCGCGGTTGCGCCTTCCTGGCGTCATTCTTCCGGCACGTCCGCAAAACCCTTAGTATTTATTGCGGTCGTCCACCTTTGAGTTTTTCCAGAGCGTGTCTTCTGACGAATAAAAATATATATGGATGCAGAATGCGTCAAAATTAATACCTCAACATTTCCGCTTTCATTTTCTATGGTGTCAGCAGTCAGCAACGTGGAATTCTACGGAGTGGTGACATATTTATTTTGCGAGGAGCATCAGTTTTTTTTTTTATGGATTACTACCATTAACCAGAATATGGAGGACTGGAGGTGAGAGTGAAAATCAATGTCCTACTTTGCAGAAGCACTCGTCTCCTGCCACTGGCATGATGGTCTGTGAAGCTATAGCATATGACTGTCGTCCGCTGCTGGAAGTGATAATAACGTCATCGAATGCACAGCGAAATATTGAAGATATCCTTGCAGCCTCATGTGCTTCCCTTCTTGTCTAACCAGCAAGATAATGCTCACCTTGACACAGCTGTAGTTTCTCGGGAGTCTTGTTTACTTCATATCCCAATACTTTCGTGGCCTGCTTCTTTACCTGCTTCGTCGCCAATAGAAAATNACGGGAGTCTTGTTTACTTCATATCCCAATACTTTCGTGGCCTGCTTCTTTACCTGCTTCGTCGCCAATAGAAAATTTGTTAAGACCAGATAGAGCCCAAGCTTCCTCCATGTCGAAATGTTCGTGATTTGAAACATAATTGGCGATAACCGCTAACAAAATTTGGCACTTGTTTGTTCCCATTCCCCATTGTATGCACGCACACATATAAATACGAAGCGGCACGACGAGTTACTAAGGGTGGCATTCTTTGAAGATTTCGTTTGCGATCCCGCAAACTCCACGCCTATAAGAGGTAACTTTCTGTTAAATATCTCGTCGACCGAGCTTGAATTCATGAACGAAGTTTGCGAGTTCCTCTGTACAGTCCCCTGCGTGCGAGGCTAAAATATGCAAAGCACGTTTCTGGCTATCGGCGTTGTTAAAAATACTGTAAATTAATGTGTATGCTACTAAAGTCGGTATTAACGAAAAGTGAAACATAAATTTGCATATGAAATATTAAATATTCCACCATTTGTTCTATGTATTCTGCCGATGCATTATTCTTTCTACTGTGACGCAAAATTATAAAACTTGATATTGTAAAATTTTAATAATCGAACACTTAAACCTACAAGTGGCAATAATTAAAACATATGACTAGTTATAGAGAAAATTGGAAACATATTTAAATGAAATGCTGCTAGGCTAGTAAGATATGCTTGACATTCCTGCGGTTTTGATAGCAGGCTTCTGATAATTTAATGCATGATCAGAACCCTTTCTATAAAGGGGTTCATTATTAATATTATAGACCTTGCAACTCAAACACTACGAAACTTATATTATTTTCCCCCAAAACTTTACATTAGCAGCACAAACAANTTATAGACCTTGCAACTCAAACACTACGAAACTTATATTATTTTCCCCCAAAACTTTACATTAGCAGCACAAACAACGAAGTCAATTAGAGATTTTACGGATAGTTCCATGGAATTCACGGAAAGTCCTTCCCTTGAAAAAGGAACACTAAAATAGGGAGCTGTGTGATACTAGTTATATTCCTAATTTTACCAAGATTTTTTTAGACATATTTACTTGGTAGTCATAAAAAAAACTTATGCTGCCTCAAATCATGATACGACGAGTGAGTAACAGATAAATATAATCGCACTTATACCATCGGTTTTTCAGTTTTTTTAGTTTTGTGTATTATTTTTCCACCCTTCCATTTGTGTGCGTCAAGAACAGTATGTGAACTCTTTAAAATAATTGTATCGGCGAGTGCATTGTATCTCAGTTATAGAAACTATGAAAGGCGTGAGCCATTTTTACAAGTACNAAAATAATTGTATCGGCGAGTGCATTGTATCTCAGTTATAGAAACTATGAAAGGCGTGAGCCATTTTTACAAGTACAAGGACAGGTTAACGAGATACGAATCGTTTAGGGAAGGTCAAGGACTCTCGTAACTTTGAGAGTGCTCGCAACTGCAACCAACCCGCAAACAACTCGCTAATTGTTTACTGGCTCGCATCTCCATCGCAAAAGTCACAGCGAATACTCGCCTAAATGCGCCATTCATCTGATCCGCAGGGAGGCTGAACAATGCCCTGACTCAATAATAGTCTAAATACACTTTATTCCGCCTGTGAAATGTTTTAATAAAATTTTGTTTGAATTGAACGGTTCCTTCCCGAAGCGCAATTACAATGGAAGAATGTAGGTAGTTGTGCTTGACGTCTCGTCAACAGCGACGTCATTAGAGACGGAGCATTGCACTCATGTCACCGGGAATGAGGAAAGAATCGGCATGGGCTGTAGTTAGGAACCATCCCAGTACTCGCCTGGAATGATCTCCGGAAACCATGGAAAACCGAAATCATGATGGCCGAATCGGAACTGCAACACGTACTCCAGAATTCGACGCTAAAATTTAACACTGCGTTACCTTGCCTGCTAAATAGCAAAATGTAAACTCGTATTTATTATAAAAAACATTTTTTGAATAACGCCGATCCTTCGATGACAGTTAAGAGAGCTGAGCCTCTGGGTATGTGCATGAAACATTATTTTTTTTAGATTGTATTGTTACAATATTTAGCTACGAATAGCTTAAATTTCTAAACGGCTTTGTACTCCTACTTCCAACACAATATTTTCTTTTGGAGACGACACATAAACTTTAAATTTATATTAAATTAAGCGTGTCTTTTTCCTGTGTGTTCTGCTCTTCCAGTTTTGACATTTTAATGCAGAAAATGCACAAAACAATTAAACGCAGGTCTTGTCCGGCGTATTTTAGAAACTAGCAAATTTTTTTATGTGGATGAAAGGCGGTAAAGGTATAATAAGATTGGAAATTATTTTTTAAAAAATGTGTACCTCATATACAGAATGGGTTCTAAAATGCAAAATGAGTTCTAAATTTAAAACGACTAATTTATCAGAAAGAAAAGTACGCGACCTAAAGTAAGGTTATTTCTACTCAGGTTGGGAATATCAATGTTAAAAGATTGGGAACCAAACATTTTTGCCACTAGGTAAGCGCTAGTGTCGCATGTGTCCCTGATTTTCTCTATTTCCTACTTTTAAAAACAGGATATTTGCAATAATCATAAATCAAATACAAAATTACTTCGTAACTAAGTAAACTCTTTCTCTTTTGTCATTCAGGTAGAGTAAAGTTTTAATTAAAAGTTGCCTTTTGGAACAATGCGCACCTAGCGGAGGAAATTTTCCCTATGCCATACTCTCCCGTAGGAAATCTCGTTTTGTTCCTAACCTGAGTTTAATTAACCCTACCTTAAGTAAAATCATTCCCAAATATTATTACGTACATAATTTAAATTTATCGTGATTAGACATTCCTTTGGGTAAGCTCTATTTCGAAATTTTTCGAGCAGATAGCTCAGAAATCTAATGCAGCAGTAACGCAAAAAAAAATATTGTTATCTCAGTGATAAAATATGCTGTAACTTAAAACCTTAGATTATGGTGTACGGTAGTGCGTGCCTTCAAGCTGGGCTCTAGCCATTTTCCGTGTAAAAAAATAATGCTTTGCGGTCAAAATTAGTGTCATAAGAGCATGCAATGTATATGAAACTAGAACATGGTTTGTACTATAACGTGTTTAAAACAATGTATCTTAATAAGTTTGAACTCAACTGGTATGTTCTAAGTTCTTTATACGTTCTAAGTTACCTAAGTGTTTATTCAAACGCACGAAAATGATGGAAAATGAGAAGGAAATAAACGTCTATGTTAATGTCAATGAAGAATGCGAACAACTCTTACGCGCATGGTTCTGGAAGCATGTCAAGTACGAATTCTTACGTCTTCGTGAATCACTGCAGTCAACAGAAATCGCATACCATTTGGTTCCATCCATAGTTTTAGTGAATATTGTAGTTTACGAAGAAACAACGGAATGGATATAAGGTAATATGGAATTTATTATATTTGTTTTAGTAGGCACACTCACGTGCCTTAGCGATATTATTTATAGTATATATAGTATTATATAATTATTCAAAATTCGGTGCGTATAATAAAAACCGTAGTAATTTTTATGTTATAGAGTGGAGGGCATTTTATTAACGTTAAACTTTCAAATCTTTAAAAGTTACTGTTGGGAATTTTATATAAACATTTCATGACAATTTGAGTAATGCATTTCTAGTAGCCAGGAAGTAGCAGAAAATATATATTTAATTATTGTCCCAAATCAAAATTAATTTCAACTGTGCTATTTGAGAATATTGTCTACACCTCACTTACATCGCTTCTTATTGTCTAATATACTCCCTTGGTTGGCAGTCGAGCAGTCGCGAAGTCAAGATGATCCATCGCCGAATGCGAAACTGCAGAACTGCGCGACTGCCGACACCATATTCTGAATACACGTGTGTGAGTTAAAGCACTTTATTTCCGATAGTCAACTGCCGAATGCCTGCTGCGGACTGCCGATTACAGACCGTACAACAATCGAAATAACCATTATTATACCGATAACAACATGAGTTGAATATATTCCGTACAATGATATAATCCACTAATGGTTACTTCCAACTTTCCCGAAGCCCTGCTAAAGTTCTACTTTCAGAATATTCCTCCGCCTCGTGCAAACAAAGCGCAACCAAGTCTATAGTCGGTTGACGACTGGAAGAAACATCTGAAAATCAACCTTTGAAAAAACACCCTAGCCGTTAGCTACATGCATATAACATTACAAACAGCGGCGAGCGCGGATACAGTTATGCTGTTAGGTTGCCAGCACAAAGAGAGGAAATAGTTCTAAAGTTTTAACGTAATTGTTAATGTATCACTTACAAATGGGTTTCGAAAAGACTTGTAACTTATTATGCCAATTATTAATAACGTGATGCAAACGTACTTTGATTTCAATGTTTCTTGCATACTCACATGATCACGCTCAAGGTGAAAGTAGAGCGGCCATTTGTTTACAAACCTTCGTTCCGTGTGTTGTTGGCGAGATGTGGTCGACACACGTGCCAGAGAATTGGCGCGATTATCTTGTTTAACCTATAATAATTCATTTACTGGTTTTGTTTTTTTTTTTTTTTTACTAATGCCCTCTCTTTATTATTTCTCGTTGTGCCGATTTCTTTCGTTTCTGATACCCGTATAAGATATTACTCGTAGTGCGTTCTCACGTGTTTAATATTTTTCAAATTTATTTCAGGTTTGCTTAAAATTTAATTTATTGTATTTTACGTTATATGTTGCGGTAGTTTTTGTGTGCAGTCATGAGTTCTAGCAAGGTGAATAAAAGAGAAGTCACCAACGCCAACAGGACATCATTAACCTCACCGAATCGTTGTATTCCCTAATTAGGCGAGGGGAAATGAAACCCTGCAACGTCACGGAAAGAGCGGCATAAATGTTGAAACGCTTCAGATCCACAGTTCTACGGTACGTTAAAAAATATGTAGTATTAACCATTGCGTTTGCAAGTTGTGTGTGCTAAGGTCAATTATGTTGGCCTACGAAATGTGTTTACAAGAACATAAAGAAAATTGGTTAATAACTTGATAACATCGTCGAACGTTGTTTACGTGTCTTTTTAACGTTTTATTTTGGTGATTATTAAGTTTATAGGGTTTCCTGTAAAAATAAAAATTATTCATTGAAAATCTTATATTTCCACTCTACTAATGATGCAAAACACGAATATACGACGGGCATTAACGTCCGAATAATTTCGTAATATGTGCCCACCTAACCTAACAGAACCTATCCCCACGATGGGTGAATCACTATTTTATATTTTTAAACTAATCTAGGATTGTTTTGTTTTACACTAACCTAGGATTGTAGGGTTATATAGACTCAAATGTGAGTATGAATCACCTAACCAAAAGGTGGTATTACAATGTGTAATTAAAAATAAAAACAACTTTGTGTTGGAATTTGTGTATCCCTGCGAGGGATTCTTCATAAACAACACAATATATATAGAGTGGAAATTTATTATAAAGACAACTGACAATGGTAAGGAAAATTGCCTCTATAGTGAGTTTGTTATAGTCAATTAATTTTATATAGGTTATGGAGAGATGGTGCATTTTAAGATTCTGAAGAAGGAGCTTGTTTTGTATTTATAAGTTACATTGCGGCATTAATTGCCATTGTTATACGTCACTAAATAGATTACAGTCGATATAACTGGAACTTCCCCTACTATTAAACATATCTGTATCACTTCACTAAACATGAGAGGACATCGTAATCGATGAAATCGCAGTCATAATCTATTAAGAAAACAATTGTGTATTAATGCATTTCCCCAACACCACTGTTCTACACCCATTGTCTTTTAGTTATTGTAAATTATCAGTGTCATATTTTTCACTTTCATTGCAACATAGCCAACCTAATTTGCATAATTTAAAAAGGACCACAATTCAGTTACTGGGTCAACTACAGTTACTGATACCAAAAACCTACAAGGGTTTGATTACAAATGATGTGTGAAAATGTGATATGCTCTGCCGTGTGTTAGTTTAGGTTAGTTTAATAGGTGGCAGGTATTGGTTACTATATAACCCTACAATCCTAGGTTAGTTAAAAAATGTAAAATAGTGATTCACTCATCGTGGGGTTAGGTTCTGTTAGGTTAGGTGGGCACATATTACGAAATTAGTCGGACGTTAATGCCCCTCGTATATTCGTGTTCTGCATCATTAGCAGAGTGGAAATATAAGATTTTCAATGAATTATTTTTATTTTTACAGGAAACCCTATAAACTTAATAATTACCAAAATAAAACGTTAAAAATACACGTAGACAACGTTCGACGACGTTATCAAGTTATTAACAAATTTTCTTTATGTTCTTGTAAACACATTTCGTGGGCCAACGTAATTGATCTTAACACACACAACTTGCAAACGCAATGGTTAATACTACAGATATTTTAACATACCTTAGCACTGTAGATCTGGAGAGTTTCAAAATTTCTGCCACTCTTTCCGCGACGTTGCAGGGTTTCATTTTCCCTCGCCTAATTAGTGAATACAACGATTCGGTGAGGTTAATGATGTCCTGTTGGTGTTGATGACTTCTCTTTTATTCACCTTGCTAGAACTCATGACTGCACACAAAAACTACCATGACATGCAACGTAAAATACAGTAAATAAAATTTTAAACAAACCTGAAATAAATTTCAAAAATATTAAACACGTTAGAATGCACTATGAGTAATCTCTTATACAGATTTCAAAAGCAAAAGGAATCTGTACGAGAAGGTTAGCACAAATTAAAGTCATACGTTATGAAAAAAGAAATAATAAAGAGCTAATATTAGTATAAAAAAACAGATAAATGAAATATTAGGTTAAANCCGCGAATAGACTATATTTTCAACAACCACGCGTAGTAATACTCATAACCACTGAGGACGCATTGCTGCGCAGGTAGTTTGCGAAATGTTAACTTTCTTGTACAAGAACCTATGCGTAGTCAATCAGAATCCACTCCCATTACTACACACGTGGAAATTCATGTTCACAGCCGTATATTTCCGGCCACAAAACTATGCACATGACTCGAGTTAACGTTTCTTCGTTGAACATAAGTATTTTCTGTTTACTTAACACCGTAAACGGGGAGTGATTCAAAATAAAAGTGTTTTTATTCATCTGACAAAGCCGAACTAACATAATATGGCAGTATAACTTTTATCGGCTGGCTATACTGCAAACACGTAGGATATATCACTGTTTCAGTGAGATGACTTAAAATATTTTTTTAAGTTTGGTTTATTGTCACCCCACTGTTTCTAATCACTCCATTTTAGTTTGTGAAATTGAGATCTGCAGTTTTTATAATAATCCTTTTGGAGGCATTGCAATTGTTTATGATATATTAATTAGGTATTTACATACAATGAAAAGGCAAAAACAGTTTAATTACGGTATATTAAGTGTAGCATTGTTTTCATTATGACAGTGAATACGGTTATGAAAATGGTTATTTCGATTGTATAGGCAGTCATACCGATACGTGCTCTGTCTCTTAATTTTACGTGTCGGTGCATTGCTGAACACTACTTTCTGTTAGCCCACGCAATTTGACAGGTCTGCTGGAGATGGCACATTCAGTTGAAAGGACATTACTTCTTTACTTCTTTAATATATGCATAAAACACTTAACTGTTACATACATCATGAGGATCTAACAACCTATACATTAAGGTACGCGTTTCCATGGCAACGGAGTAACTCTCCCGACCTAATCAATAGAGCGGCAGTTAGCAAAACGCCTGCCATCTATTGGAGGAGCTCAGTACTGAAAGCTCTTTTTAGTCTCTATTACCGCCGAGTGTTCGACTGCTTGAGCTTTACAAGTTCGTTGACAGAGTGCTCACCTACCTTCTTTCAAATGCCACACTCTCTTAACAAGCAGCAACACTATATATTTTATTACTTTTTAAACTCTAAAAATATCATTACACTTTGAAGCATTACTATATATTTTTAATTTTATTGCAGCTTCTAAAGTTAAAAAAATATTTTAAAAGTTTTACTTTGTCTTTAAACCTTCAGCGCTTCCTGCATACAGCTAACAATGTCATCGCGAATAAGGTTTGTTTTCCATAAAAACACGAACTTAATTAATATTTATTCACATCCTCAACGTGCAGACGTGTAGGAAATGGTACAGTATATTTATAGGAAAACAAGAATAATTTGTTAAATATTATATTTAATAGAACATATTATTTCTGGAAGAAAACTTACCTACATGTTTATTTTCCTTAACTCATTAAAAAAATGCGTTTAAATTGTATGTAATAGCGAAATTTATTTTGATTTTGTATTTTATTAGATTCTCATGTTATACTGACAAATCCGATGCAGTAAGTAAAGAGAGAATAAGAATGCAAATAAAATAAATAAAATATATGTTATTAGCAAATAAATCACTACTTCACTAAAATAAAATTAATTTATGGTCATGTGTGATTGGTTAAACGTAAGAAGAGTATCTTCACTATGGTCCACAATTTTTTTTTTTTTTAGGTTCTGCTCAGACAACTCTGACGTACACGAAATTTATCGTGATCTGACTTTATGCATTAACATAAATATCAAAAATTTCACTGCTTGGCTGTATATTATTATAAGTAAATGTTCCTGAGGTTTTTGCCAGAATTATTAAATGCTACTTATTCTTGCACCTGTGAGATGTTATGCTTTTTCTTACCTTCCTTGCCGGACTCTCGTATAAGTATGCCAATGGATGAAATTGCAAATAAGAGCCTTAGTGCAAAAAAATTCTAAATATAAAAAAAATAATGTATCTTAAGATTGTGGGTTTGCTGAAGAAATCTATTAAGTCTTATTTTGATGTTTTCGACTTAATGGTTTAATTGCCNATCTTAAGATTGTGGGTTTGCTGAAGAAATCTATTAAGTCTTATTTTGATGTTTTCGACTTAATGGTTTAATTGCCAAGCTGCGGTCTATACACTGAAACAAATCACTAAGTGTTGTGTGGGTTGCTTTGTTGTCAATACTAACTTTTTGTCATGTGTATTTAGGCCTTAACTTCGTGCTACATTGGCTATTTCCTTAGACATTGTATTTGACGTATAGGGTAAGATAAATTATCGCAACGCTAAACCAAATTCTGGAGCCCTACGCGACTTAGTAAGCAAGGTTATGAAGTAATGCTTAAAAATTTTTCTTCATTTTATGTTGCTAACAAACATATTTGAACGATCCGTCAGTGTGTTCCCAACAACAGTTGTTTGAATATATATGACATAGTTTATAGAGTCAGATCTGTCACTAAAGATACGGGAAACGATGACTAATAATTGCATGATGAGCGTCGTGATGTACCAATTTAAAAACTAATATTGAAACATGTTATAGAACACATATTTTAAACACGTTTATGTAGCTCATATAATTTTTTGGAACACTATCAATCAAACTGGTATAATTTTAATTGCAGGATGTTTTTAATATTGTATTCACTATGCTATCGGATATGTACAGTAACGCTAAATTTATTTTGGCTGCTTTATACAGAAGGAGAGTGACTTTCAGAGTAGCACTGCAACTGACTGTGTAACAAGTGCAACTCATTGAAAAGTAGTACACTACACTACCCAAATTGCCAGAAAAGTTCAATTTATGTTCCAGATGAAAGAATAATGCATATATATTGAAACATCGTGCATTATTAAGCTGGTATTTAATTACTTGAATATACATAAAATTCAAATAATAGGGCTCATTGTTAATCAAAATTTAAGCGTTCTTTTGATTCGGAAAGTTTCAAAAAGCACATTTTGCAAAAAAAAAAAAGAAAAAAAAAAGTAGCCTATATGAAGCAAGAGCATTATATTAATTACTGTGGTCCAATGTAATATTTACAAATATGTAAATGTAGTCTATTCGCGGTTCCTTCGCACGTTTCGAATCAAACGTTTAAAAATCGCCCCATGTAATACGTATTTGGTTGTTTCCTAAACATGACATGTATCACAAGCGTTTTATACTTGTGTTAACATAAAATTATGAAATTTTTTGGTTAAATTGAAATTCGGTTTATATTTTACCTGTCAATTATATTTCATTTATAATTAAAATGAATGAAAACAGTGAGAAAATATGTGTGCTGGTAATGCCTAGGAAAAATTTATTTCTTATATAAAATAGTTTTACACTGAGTGCGCGAGAATACGGTGCGTTGACACATTGGTGAAATTTTTTTGAGTCAGATAAGCTTTGTTTGCATGAGACGGAGGAATATCATAGAAGAAGGAATTCAGTAGGGCTTCAGAAAAGTTTTAAATTACTGTGCATGGACTATAGATATTTTTATGCACATCCTTTTGATCCACAAAATATATCATTTTTATATCTAAAATGAAAGTATAAAAAAAATTTATTTAGCAAATATTACGATTGTCCTATTTGACGAATGTTTTCTTGCAAAGAATGCAAATTAGAGCATCCAAAANATCTTAAGATTGTGGGTTTGCTGAAGAAATCTATTAAGTCTTATTTTGATGTTTTCGACTTAATGGTTTAATTGCCTAGCTGCGGTCTATACACTGAAACAAATCACTAAGTGTTGTGTGGGTTGCTTTGTTGTCAATACTAACTTTTTGTCATGTGTATTTAGGCCTTAACTTCGTGCTACATTGGCTATTTCCTTAGAAATTGTACTTGACGTATAGGGTAAGACAAATTATCGCAACGCTAAACCAAATTCTGAAGCCCTACATGACTTAGTAAGCTAGGTTATGAAGTAATGCTTAAAAATTTTTCTTCATTTTCTGTTGCTAACAAGCATATTTGAACGATCCGTCAGTGTGTTCCCAACAACAGTTGATTGAATATATATGACATAGTTTATAGAGTCAGATCTGTCACTAAAGATACGGGAAACGATGACTAATAATTGCATGATGAGCGTCGTGATGTACCAATTTAAAAACTAATATTGAAACATGTTATAGAACACATATTTTAAACACGTTTATGTAGCTCATATAATTTTTTGGAACACTATCAATCAAACTGGTATAATTTTAATTGCAGGATGTTTTTAATATTGTATTCACTATGCTATCGGATATGTACAGTAACGCTAAATTTATTTTGGCTGCTTTATACAGAAGGAGAGTGACTTTCAGAGTAGCACTGCAACTGACTGTGTAACAAGTGCAACTCATTGAAAAGTAGTACACTACACTACCCAAATTGCCAGAAAAGTTCAATTTATGTTCCAGATGAAAGAATAATGCATATATATTGAAACATTGTGCATTATTAAGCTGGTATTTAATTACTTGAATATACATAAAATTCAAATAATAGGGCTCATTGTTAATCAAAATTTAAGCGTTCTTTTGATTCGGAAAGTTTCAAAAAGCACATTTTGCAAAAAAAAAAAAGAAAAAAAAAAGTAGCCTATATGAAGCAAGAGCATTATATTAATTACTGTGGTCCAATGTAATATTTACAAATATGTAAATGTAGTCTATTCGCGGTTCCTTCGCACGTTTCGAATCAAACGTTTAAAAATCGCCCCATGTAATACGTATTTGGTTGTTTCCTAAACATGACATGTATCACAAGCGTTTTATACTTGTGTTAACATAAAATTATGAAATTTTTTGGTTAAATTGAAATTCGGTTTATATTTTACCTGTCAATTATATTTCATTTACAATTAAAATGAATGAAAACAGTGAGAAAATATGTGTGCTGGTAATGCCTAGGAAAATGTATTTCTTATATAAAGTAGTTTTACACTGAGTGCGCGAGAATACGGTGCGTTGACACATTGGTGAAATTTTTTTGAGTCAGATAAGGTTTGTTTGCATGAGACGGAGGAATATCATAGAAGAAGGAATTCATTAGGGCTTCAGAAAAGTTTTAAATTACTGTGCATGGACTATAGTTATTTTTATGCACATCCTTTTGATCCACAAAATATATCATTTGTATATCTAAAATGAAAGTATAAAAAAAAATTATTTAGCAAATATTACGATTGTCCTATTTGACGAATGTTTTCTTGCAAAGAATGCAAATTAGAGCATCCAAAANATTATTTAGCAAATATTACGATTGTCCTATTTGACGAATGTTTTCTTGCAAAGAATGCAAATTAGAGCATCCAAAATGGAAGCGTAAGCAAATTTTAATAAAAAAATACACACTTTCTAAATTAAATTTTAATATTTTAGTAATAAAATTATATCAAATATTTTACAGTGCTACAATATATGCTGACATGTTCAGAAGTATTCTTACAGTTACAAGTGCAAAGATAAATGTAATATTTTGCTTGTCCAGGTACAAACATATATGCGCTTCACAAATATAATGGTAATAAATTATATTAATAAAAATATACAACCATATATAGAATATATTATGGCATAACGATTTTTTATGAAATTAAGAGAAGAACAGCATGGGTTTAGGAAAGGAAAATCATGTGCGGAATGTGTGTTTATCCTCAAACAAATTATTCAAAAAATAAGGTAATTCAACCTCCAAACACACATTTTGTTCATAGATTAAACAAAATTTTTGATATGGTGGGGAGAAAGACACCCCGGGAAATAAAGAAAGGAAAGAGTTTTGCCCAGTATTTAGTAAGGCATCTACAAACATTATATGAGGATACCCCAATTTGTGTTACTAAAAAAGCTAAGGAAAATAAATTTATAAACCAAAGATTGAGACATGTGTGTCAATTTACACCATGTCTATTTAGCATAAATATCTTCGCAGCCTTGACAATGGCAAAGTCAATTAAGAAAACATAATTTAAAATAGGACATTTTAATCTGGACTCAGTTCTTTTTTGCGGACGACCAAGTTATTCTCTCAGATTCTGAATATGAACTCAAAAAGCAATAACTGAATATCAAAAAGTTACAAAAGAGTTTAATTTAAAAATATCAACCACTAAATCGCTGGTAATGGCAGGTAGAACAAAAATTGAATTAAATGGATGTATAATATAACAAGTTAATAGTTTTTATTATTTAGGATGTTCAATTCGGTATGACGAGGATAGAGATTTAAAACAAAACCAAGTCAAATTTCAATATATATGTAGCATTATCTATAGAACNTTCGGTATGACGAGGATAGAGATTTAAAACAAAACCAAGTCAAATTTCAATATATATGTAGCATTATCTATAGAACGCTTAAATATAAAACTAGGAAAGAAACCATGTTAAGATTTTATAACGTATTAGCAATTCCACTTCTTACGCATGGTAGTTNATAACGTATTAGCAATTCCACTTCTTACGCATGGTAGTTAGAACTGGACACTGAAGAGAACAAAGAAAAGGCAAATCTAGTCTGCATATATGAGATTCCCAGAAGAATATTGGGATATAGCTTAAAAGAAAACATTCGTATTGTTAATATAAGGAAACAATTACAACTTTTTAACATACAAAAAAAATCATAAAACAACAATGGAAAGAACATATAGACAGGATGGACCAAACTATATAGACAAAACAAGCAAGGCAATATGCACCAATGGGAAGACACTCTGTTGGATTACCAAGATTACTGTGCGGAGACAGTCTTTGAGGCGGAAAAGACATTTAAATCTATCCTTTTAGAAGTATAAGAAGAAGTAATAGCCTTTCTAAATGGAAATGTCTTAATGTGGTCAAAATTATTCGCACAATAAGTTGAGAATACAGAAACAACGTACAGGATAACTCCCTGCCACATTCCGACGCCTACAGCTCCATGTTGCATTTCAAACGTGTTGTATGGTGTGGCTAGTTGGCTACATAACGTTTTAATGGATCGCAAGGGAAAAGAAACTCCTGTGGAAACGAGACAAATGCTTTTTTTCCATTATTTCGTATAATCGTATCATATATTTAAATTGCACTCATTGTTGGATGAAGTCGTACGGCATGTGCGAAGTGCAATCCAGAGATATAAAAATTAGAAAGTATTAATAAACGGAATAAGATTGGATTGTCCACAGAAGCTGGCCGACAGGGAACGGAATGTTGTGATAATTATTAAGAAACGTGCAAAAGTTACGTCTTCTGCAATATCTGCTTAAAATAAAAAAAAGATAAATTCTTGATCAGGGCGGACACAGAGCCAGGGTACAAAGAAAGAAGTCCTACATAACAAGACGAATCAAAAGAAGAGGTTAACATTCGCAAACATATAATTTAGGGAATGATAAGAACTTTCGTGACGCGTTTTGTTCTCGGATGAAAGTATAACATTTTTCACATTGGTCGCCGCATTTGTGCATGGAGGAACCTCCAAACCGAACCTGCAAGGTACTGCTGAGAATGGCGGTGGCAATGTTATGGTCAGTTGTATGGCTCCGTTTGGTGCAGGGGGATTAGTTTTCGTAGAGTGAGATATGAACACATATTGTTATATAGATTACTTAAATGTGACTTAAAACGAGCAATTAGAAACTGGGTTTAAGAAGCGATTACTACTTCCAGCAAGATAACGATTCCAAATAGCAATATAAATCGTTAGGCACTGTTCGCTTTATAGTACACCACACATCCTGAAAACTCCACCACAGTCTCCAGATCTCTGTCTGACTGAGAAACTGTGCAGTGAGCTAGGGAAGAGAGAACGGAATTATCACATATCCGGTATATCGCAACTGAAAGAAATACTGTTGCCAGAATGGCGTAACATTATGCGGAAATAACGAGTAAGTTTGTGCGGTCCATGCCCGAGCGGTCGAGGGAGGTCCTTCGAGGCAGGAGTACGGAGTACTGAGGGAGGTCCTTCGAGGCAGGAGTACGGAGTACTGAGGGAGGTCCTTCGAGGCAGGAGTACGAAGTACTGAGAAAATGAAAGCAGCGTTAGTTTTGTTCTGGAAGAGTGAATTTGTATGAATACTTGTGTCCAGTTTAAAATTCCTCCAGCGAAACTTTGCTTTATTTCGCAAAGAACGTTAAGCCTATGACAGTAAAATATCCACATAGGTTATGATTTATTGCATTATACCTGTGAGGTGCAATTATATTTGTTTCTGGGGCACGTAATCATNATATCCACATAGGTTATGATTTATTGCATTATACCTGTGAGGTGCAATTATATTTGTTTCTGGGGCACGTAATCATCTCAGAAATATTTATTTATTTGTATATTTATGTTTTGTCTTACGTTCAGGCTGTGGAAGCTAATTTGGAAGTGCGAGGTCATGTTAAGTATAATAACCAGAAGTTAATGTATTATTTCTCGGCAGATTTCTTTAACAAATCCCTATGTTTAACTTTAATTTAAGTTACTCGGCGAAGGCTCCTGTGCCGAGGTATATTTTTAAAACAGTGTATGACAAGATTCGACATTTCCCTAGTTATCATTTACTGCATAAACATTTTAATTATGTGGCTATATACTCTAATAGGGTAGTAATTATTTAATATTTATGTAATTAACAACCTATTGTATGACATATTTACAAACAGATTAGTAAATGGATGTCTTCATTTCACTTCGGACATCAGTGTTACAATTTCTCAAAGTCAGCAGGCTTAGCTAGGTTATCTAAGGGATGGAAATCTTAATTCAATAAAAGAGGTAATAATAATTTCCAACTTTATTTACAATAATTACAACTAAAGTACTCTTGATTCAATATCTCACAATAAGTAGATATCGCTTGCTATTTACAATTAATAAAATTTAGCAATATATTTTTCTATCAACTCAAATAAATTAATGAAATAAGATATCTAAAACCAGTCCCAATAGACACTGTATCAAAACCTATTGAATTATTTTTACAAATAGTGTGTTAATTTTTTTTAAATTTCCCATATTTACAGTAAAGTCTGTATCAATGTTATAAGAGTCCCGCCTCAATTCAGACTACATTCCACCAGTCCACAATGTTCTACAGTGATCTTAGTACCCCCATGCTCAGTAACACTCTAATCGTCGGATACAACGCCCTCCTTTCTTTCCATAGCACACAAGCCGAGCAAGGTGGCGCAGTGGTTAACTTTCGGACTCGGATTCGAGAGGTCCCGGGTTCGAATCCTAGTCCGGCGATAGTGATTTCGGTTGCCAGCGGTTTCCCGATATCACTCCAGGCGAATGCTGTGATGGTTCCTTACTTCAGTTGATAGCCGATTCCTTCCCTGTTTATACTTCTCCCAGCAACTAGCTCTATCTCTAATGAACTCGCTGTCGACGAGATGACAAGCTGTATCTACTTACCTACCATACAACACAAATACTCGCCACCATCGTCTTGCTGCGTCCGCCATCATCTGTCCTCTCCACTAATGTACCTCACTGCTCCAGACTTTTCCCTATTTCTCACTTCAGCCAGATGACCACCACAAAGACTGCTGACCCTCCAGCTGCCATGATATTTAATGTGTCGTCGGCCATAGCACAGAAATTTCTTTAGTGCCATGTTGCGCCGAAGGACATGATTACCAGAAAATTCCTGTTCATCCTCTGAAATCGTAGACCTCCCACATGGGGGATCAGGGGTTGAGACGTCAGCCAGATAGACATTCAATCACTTCCCCGGTCGCCGGGCGACGTATGAGTGAGTGGATCTACCAGAGTGGAGGGGTCGGTCGCGTTTGGTCACCCCCCACATAATCGGACCGCGCATAACCAGGTTATTATAAGGCGCCCGTGCCCAGTGCGGGAGTCTACGCGTAGCGCTACTTGTATGGCCACCATTTTTAAAATAAGTAACATTTTCATTAAAATTGCACATAGTAATATAGCCTACCTATCAAATATATCGGCAATATAATTAGCTTAGAATTTTTTTTATATACAATGTAATATATTTACTTATTCATGTGTAGAGATATCTTCTAGTATAGCTAGCAAATAGCAATACTAATTTTGCGTCGAATTAAACGTTAAAGAAGTCATTATCCTACAAAATTGTATTGTAATTTTTTTGTTGGTTAAAACGTTTTAGAGTGGAACATTCATCCCAGACTGACATTCGTATGATTGCATAAGACTGGAGTAAGCTACAAATTAGTCTACCTCATATTTAAGGTTCTGGTGTACGCCTGGATAATTATAACACCGGTTTACAAATCGCTTAATTGCCGACGACGCGAGTTAAAGATCTTATGGAAGAACAAAGCAAAACTAATAACACATTTTCTATAATTTGTTTGCCACGTACTTTTGTTTTCGTGTCTAGCTCTTCCTAAAGTATTAAAAACTTGGTCAGTAAAAAGTAAATTGGTCATACAGTAATTGTAGCTCGTAAATATGAAAACCCATTTTTTTCACAGTTATTTTAATATTTTATCTTTCAGGGCTGACAAAAGTTAAAATAAATCAGGAATTTACTTGAATCTATTAGAAACCCGCAGTTTTTATTGAATGCTATTTTAATTGCGTTTTGGATGAAACATGATTTGTCATAGTTTTCCGTTTAAACTTTTATATTGAGAAGGTTAAAACGACTCGAATTTCATGACATTATAACTGAACTTCCCAATATTTTCAGGCATAAATATTTAGTTTTATATAGTTTAAACGTTACGAAGATTATGCAATAATGAGACATATAAATATGCTTTAAAAGTCAACAAGTAAATAAATATTTATAATCTCTGAAGGATGCAAATCAAAGCCAAAAAGACTGCACTTGCAAAAGCACAAAAAAAATTTTTATCACAATGTTATGAAACTGTTACAAAATTGTTAGATAAAATGGAATTAAAATTTACTCAACTATCCAAAACGGAAACTAATAAATTAAAGGCTACCTATAGAAAACTGATTTACGTTCTTTAATCCGTTAAGCGTGTTTGTACAAACTACAGATGCTAAAATTTTGTTGGAAATAATGAGCATAATGCTGAAAGGAAGGATAAGAATAGAGACGGTAGTAAATCCACTTGCACAATCGTTAAGCAGTGCAGTGATTTATTTACCACCTGCATATCCCACATAATTTAGTTTTATCCGGGAGTTAAGAAATAAGCTAAAATATTTGCACACAATCATTCGGCAGTTACTGGAAGCCAGGAGCTTAACATAACTGAATCCGCTCTTGATAAACCGAGCGTCAGGCGAGCGATATTCCACAGCTCACTTCCCTCGCCGGATGTCCTGGTAGCAGGTGGTTGTGCCGAGGGTGTGATACCGGAGGGGTCAAAGGGGTACCATAACAGCGGCGACGGGGAACCAGGGGAGAGAAGGTGGCCAGGTCCCTCATTAATAAGCGACGTGCTAACTACCCCCGGGAGTGTCATTCGACACCCCTTGGTCCATCGCCCCCCGAGCAAGGCTATAAATTACCCGCCCGCACGGGCACACACACGCGCGCGTACCGAAGCTCCCGGGTTGTGAACCCATTCGCTCTTACGTACCTACAATGTGTTACTCTGATCATCCACGCACGAGCAGCTGGCTCCGAACGGACGGATCTCCGTTTCAAATCTCACTTCGAACCTGTTCCTGAAGAGTCGCTTAATTTTATAGTAACACTGCCACCTTGCACTGCAACGCGGTACAATGCTAGAAATCCTTTACATACTCAAGAATATGTCGTTCAGTGGCTTAACAATTCTGTAACTTAGAAAGAGGCACGCCTTTGGACTCCTCCCGAAGGCGACAAGTCTTCGGGCACCCCTTTTAATACAGGAAAATCTGTATCCTAGAAGCTAAGATGTTACATATTTATCAAAAATACGTTATACCAATAGCTAGAGATTAATACAATAAAATTAAGTATATATGTAAACAAAAAACCTTTTGCGAGGCCATCTGCTCTCATTGTGGCCCCTCTAAACTGCATATTTGTGAGGTAATGTGTACCCTGCCGCCTACCCCCTGTTATTACACCACTAACTATTTCCTGACTCTTAACTGCTCTTCGACTCGACCACACGGAATCAAGCCACCAGCATGTTGAATGTTACTCTAACGCCTATTTCAGACGGAGCTGTCGTGGGGTGGGCACGTAATTGGCGCAGTAGTTGAAGCTTTCACACGAGCAGCCCTGTAGTAGTCATTATGCAGTGTGCAGTGGTGTGTTATGTTTTTGTGCAAGGTTTTCATGTTAAATTAACGAAAGAAAAATACGTGAGTTGTATATATTGTTGTTGAGATGTCAGACAAGTAAATGCAGGCAGGCAATTACTGGATGCCTCTAATAGTCTTTTGCATCGGTTGCGTGTACAGCTGATGATGCGAAGTTCTTGAACACTTTTCTTCTCGTCTGAACGAGTGAATGCCACAACATATACAAAAGTACTTATCAGTTGGCACGGGCCCCGCGCCACAGTTTTGGGTCGGAGGGGTGACCATTGGGCTCGCTGGAATACGCAATGACGCGGACTTGCACCCGCATCCTGTGATATGTCCAATTTTCAGCATCAGGCAAAACTTTAAGAATGTCTCCCCATTCGATCGGGCACGTCACGTCTCAAAGGGGCGACTTCTGTAGTGCGCAACAGCCGTATGAAAACGTGCTCTTTTTTATTTTGCCGAAAGGTCCGTTCCGAGCCGAGCTTATCCTATTGGAAAAAGTGCGCGCCTTTATTGGGATTTCTTTAGGGTGGGTCTGATGAGCGGGGCTCCAATAACACATATTAAACTGGCATGTGCCCCTTAATTATATGGCAGATTTCAATGCCTTAAGTGATATATTGTAAGCATTAGGAATTTTTAAAAAATACTGAAGGCAATGAAAATTTACTTATTTTACGTAAATAATATGCGGATGAGTGTTATGTCATTGCAAGTATTACCACCAAATATTTTCTTTGAATGCGTGTTTTACAGGTGTCTCTTTGGTACAAATATATAAATTCCAAAATAATACTGAGCTCTTATATGCATTTTCTTTTATTTCTACTAAAACTTTGATATTATTCCTTGCTTTGTAACATTTAGCTCCAGAATGGTCAGTGAGCAGTCGGAACGACGTTGTCTCTTCTTTAAGTTCTTATTTTGCTCTACAGATGGCACACGAATAGCGTTTCCTTCTGCACTAATTTTTCACTTGAGCTTCTTCTGTATTTGGCAGTCTATAGTAATAAGGAAGTTTTACAGTTGTGTCTAATAACGTTATGTGGCAAACTANGCTTCTTCTGTATTTGGCAGTCTATAGTAATAAGGAAGTTTTACAGTTGTGTCTAATAACGTTATGTGGCAAACTATTGGCATGTGAAAGTGCAACAGGTCATATAAAGAGAGACCACAACAGTTAAATGGAAGTAAAACATGTGTTACGAATCTTCACTCCAAGATGGGACGATGAACATCAACGAATATATTGCAACTCTACAAGAGAATACGCTGCCCTCTGCTAAAAAGCTAATTCGTGGTTACTGCGCATATCAGCAAGGCAATGCACTTTGCTATTAGTCCCATGGAACAACTGTGTGACTTCGAATTCTGAACCTTCGTACAACTGAACATTGATGCAGCGATATTGGTTTTAGCATTGCCGTATTCCAACTTAAAAATTTGGTAGAACTTCCTGGAAAAGTCTATTTGAGTTTTAACGATATCATCAAGGTAGTGTGCAACAAACTAGTAAGTAGCATTCCACATCGTGCTCGTCAGTGTATCAAACAAGAAAAAGCTCCAGGATAGTCAAAGATACAAAACTGCTCGTATCTGTGCACTATTTATTTTAGAAGTGAAATGTATTCAATGTGTTGGTGTCGCAGTGAAATGTATTGCATTACTTTTTGTTTCATGCATTTTGCATTTATCATAGGGGAAATGTTGTTTCTAACCCATAATTTATCTTTGTACAATTGCAGTGATTTTGTGTGCACTTATTTTTCCGTAAATTGTGTTTTGTCATACAAACAGTGCTCTACGGAATCAATCTAAACAAATAAAATAAATATACAAATACTGAAATTAGGAGGATGGAGCTGATACGGAGGTGGTAATATAGTCCTGATATTGTTTTTGAAAGGAGCTTGGATAGCAATTCTAGAACATACTCTGAAATGAGATTTTTATATTAAACTAGGGTTCCAGAAAAGTTCCGTCTATGTGACTTATACTCTTTTAACTGATCCAAAATGTTCAAGAAATATCTGGGAATAATTATAATAATACTTTTTATGTGATATTGATTGACAGCATAAATTACCTCATATTAGTAATCTTTAATATAATTTCATATTGTAGACCGTAGGCTATATATATATTTATCAGTTCAGCACAAATAATGCTACCAATTCGTTATTGTATTTTCAATTTAAATAGTTTACTCAAATGAAGTTGCTAAAATTTTAAATTCAAGAAAAACAACATTTTAGAGGTGGTAGAGAGCTCGTGACATACCACAATCTCTGCAAAATGTTTTTTTAATATTCCGATAGCAGCGAAATGATTAACACTGACCCGAGCGGAACTTCATGAAATATGTCTTGCTTACATGCAATGATGTAGTATAGAAATAATACATCGGGACGTGAGTTTAAAGTTCCACAGTTGTGTAAAGCCGTCTTTGTATAATGGCTGCTCTTTGCCTCATTTATAGCTGAATTATTAGCTGAAATATTGTGGAGTTGGATGCGAAAGAGATACCATGCTAAAAATCACAGCGTTTTCTTGCTCTTATAAAAAGGTACGGCAAGTATGCTCACTGCATGAAGGGCAACCTAAAAGTAGTAATGTCAAGTAGGTGGAGGATACAAAATGTGTTAAGTGTAAGGTTTAGTCGATTATGGTCAAACATACCTTAAACGTAGCAATCACAGTTGTAAGACTTCGCAGAGGACACCGGCTCTGCTTCAGAACTTCCACCAGTCGTGCCAATGACACTAAGCTATTTCTGTGTAGTCTTTTGGGGTTCTCGACTACTTCAGTCAAGCTCGGCCGGATGCATCATCAGTAAGAGTTGTCATCGGAACCCACAAAACGAAATATTTCAAATAGGTTCCTATAGTACGATTATTTAATTTCGATAATCCGAAAGTGTTTTTAAGTATAAATAGTATATTTCCATTTGTTCTTTTTCTTAGTGTAGCAAAACTAAAGTGTATTTGAAGTCATAAGTAAATATATGTTTACAGATATTTTTTTACAAATTCTTTTAATGAGAAAGGAACTGAGGGCATGAAAATGTCAAAACACTATTTTGTTGTCTTGTCTTTCAAATATAGCTGGTGTCATGGCCCAATTTACCACCAGAAACCAGACTTTCGTTTATTCATGTATTTATTTCCAACAACTTAATTTCAGCTCTTCTTGTGGGTCATAAATATTGGCATAAAGATTATTTGTAAACAGTTGAAATTTAATTCAAGTTCATTTTAGTACGATTGCTATTTTTACTGAAAATTGACTGCCAAACTGTGTATATATAAGCAACAGAATCCTCTGTAACACACGCTGGGCTGTTTATTCGTGTCTCTGAGACAATATCTTAATGCGCATGAACTAAAGTGTTAGCGTGGAACATTTTCCCAAAATAACTTTAACCTTATAATTATATTTAAAAAATGTATAATTAAAAATATTAACGGTACATTTTATATTAATTCTTACTTATCAAACATCTTTCCCCCAAATAAAAATAAAACTATTAAAGATGATAAACTTAGAATTATGTGGAATTAAAACATGCTTAAGTAACGTAAACTTATCCTTAACTCTAATCCACAACTTAACCGGGATTAATACACGTAACTTCTAATCCAGAGGTGATGCAGTTTCGTTCCTCTGCTACGACAGTTGGCAATAAATTAGCATTAGTTCGTCCCCTGTTCACGGCTAGTACAACGGTAAATACACGAATACTTTATCGGTTATCTAATGGCGTGTGTCTCGAGTTCCGTTGCGGTCCTCCCATCTTGCTACAGATGCATGTCACGTCTACGATAACGACAACCGAGGGTTAAGACAGAACGGGACACATACAAGAGAGTTCGCGGCTTGACAACAGCTGAAATAACTGACACGCATGTGTTAACATGAGTACATTCACTACACTTGAAAAATACAGTGGCCTCATTACAATTAACATAATATTTCAATGCTTGTTTATCTAACTATGTATATATTTCCGTAGATAATGTTGGTAATGCCGGTATAATATGTTTCTGTATTTTCTGTAAAAGACCGCGGTATCTCAAATACTGAAACGATTTTGTCTATTTTAGGAAATTAACAACACTTTAATAATTTTGAAATCTTTAATGAAATGCTTAATAGCTAAACAAAAAATACTTTTTTCACTGCACGGAGCATTACGCCAATGCACAGTTTTTATTTTTCCATAAACAAAGGTTCTCGGTTGACAAAGTAGTAGGGAATTTAGTTTTCTGGCTGACCAAACACAGACACACACAAGCATAAAAAAGAAACATTAAAATCAGATTTATTTTTATTTTCCTGTAACTCAAAAACATGCCTCGATATGTGTTTACCGCTATGTGTTATTGTAGCTTGTTATATTTAGTTACACGAAGTTTTAATTTCTTGTATATAACCCTGTGGTTTTTATATTATTTGTATCCCGGCTTTAATTGCTGATCCGGCCATATTTGAGAAAATTACACCACATCGGTTGATAATAATTGGCGTATGTTTCAAATGTACAAATATTTTTATGTGTGTGTATCCGTTGTTGGGCCTCATATTACTACATAATATTTTCTTGTTATTGGCTGTATTATTATGATCTGAAATTTAATTACAGCGATATAGAATCGTGTTGGAAACAAAATAAAATAATATTTCAGCGTAGAACAGAACTAATCAGAAAATATCCGTGTGATAATTTCCAACTGGTTGGAAACAACGCTTACACACAATGTTTATGAAACATCAAAAGTTGTAAAGAAAATGTTTTCCTTTTCATTGGCTGTTATTTATAACGAAAGTTTCTTGCTGTCAGTGGATGACATCTTCAAGTGATGCTGGAACTATTTGGTTTTCCGATCACTTTACGACGTACGAGTCCATTGCCGCTTCAGAATGTATTCATAAATTTTTGTATCGTCACCAATAAAGAGTTTAGAAAGTAAATTATCATAAAGAGTATTGTATAGAACACTTTATCTTAGTCTGTTGGCGACTTTGCGTATGCATGAATGCAAGCGTGTTTGCAACGTACTTATTTAATATTTGTAACCTATGAATTTGTGTGATGTGCATGTGCGTGTATTGTATTTACGCGTTTTATGCATTCATGTTTGTAATATTTGCATAAAAGTTATTACACAAATTGCAGCCAAATTCGA
Organism: Clitarchus hookeri; assembly: GCA_002778355.1. Classification (NCBI taxonomy): domain Eukaryota; kingdom Metazoa; phylum Arthropoda; class Insecta; order Phasmatodea; family Phasmatidae; genus Clitarchus; species Clitarchus hookeri. The sequence goes on along the minus strand of NQII01008025.1, from coordinate 44,062 downwards.
ACATCAAGAGAGGTAACTGTTGGAATCAAACGAAGTTTTATTAATGTGCTTTTTAGTCAACAGAGTTTATTAAAATCTTATTGCATCAAGACAATGCTGCACCCGTTTGCGTGGCAGAAGAAGTGCGAATTTATACACTTGTCATATCACCTTGGACACTGAATACATGTGCTGTTATAATCGGGCTTGGATTCAAGTAAACACCATACATTATTCAGCAGCATATATATATATATCTATATCCACTGTTGTAAATTATTCTGAAATCACAAACAATTTGACATGGAGGACGCTATCTTACAATCTGGTTGCACAAATAGTCTACAGGTGACAAATCAGGTGACCGGGAAAGCCACGGAATTGTTGAAACATGACAATAAATATCAGAGATTTGTGCAAAAAACTGCCTTCTAGGAAATCTCCTGCACAAAGTCTCAAAATTCACTGCGCAAGTAAACATTTCNTAACTGCGCAAGTAAATATTTCCTGAAGAAATGTAGGAAAGCTACCACGGACGTGCGAACCAAAAATACATTCATTCGTGCATTTCAATACATGTTAACACTTACGTGGGGAGATTGTGAACACCTTATTACAAGGTATCATTGTGCATTTAATCATTTTATCACTACCAGTGGATAAAATGATCATGCATGATTCACCCATANAAACATGACAATAAATATCAGAGATTTGTGCAAAAAACTGCCTTCTAGGAAATCTCCTGCACAAAGTCTCAAAATTCACTGCGCAAGTAAACATTTCCTGAAGAAATGTAGGAAAGCTACCACGGACGTGCGAACCAAAAATACATTCATTCGTGCATTTCAATACATGTTAACACTTACGTGGGGAGATTGTGAACACCTTCTTACAAGGTATCATTGTGCATTTAATCATTTTATCACTACCAGTGGATAAAATGATCATGCATGATTCACCCATAAACCATGTTCCTAATAATAAGGGATTGTGTGCAGCAACTTTAAAATGAGGCAAGGATTGTAATACTGACANAAACCATGTTCCTAATAATAAGTGATTGTGTGCAGCAACTTTAAAATGAGGCAAGGATTGTAATACTGACATATTTTTCCTTAAACTTTATCACGCTGGTCGTCAATCTCAAATAAATTCTTGGTTCTTCGCTAAAAATAAAGACATCTGCTGTGCTAGGCTTCTGAAAATTATTCCGGTATATATACTGTGCTGTAATGAGTTTGCCACATCTTATTGAGTGGTGGACAATGAAACCGCCGACTCTGCTACTACTTGTCTGACCAACGGCGTCACCTCCTTTGGCACTAACACTCTTGAATTAAAACGTAAACTTCAAGCTGTGAATTTAAAGTTTAGTGCTGACGTGTGAGTGGCAGAGAAGATTCCTCAACACAAGAGCCAGAGCATGAGAAGTTCTGGCTTCCATATCACTGGGAGGGATGTGTGAGTTTTCCTGGAGGGATGAAGACATGTTTGATTACCTAAGATATTGCACTGAAATAAAAAACTTGTTGGTCGCTATACAAAATCGTTATTTGATGCTTTCCAAGGCGAAATTGTGTTTCTGGTAATAAAAAAAACATACTGTGGTGCCCAATAACACGCACATTGACAAGTACCATCTTAATTTAGTGCTCACTAACATATATGTTTATTAACAATAAATTTATTGGCTGCCACCAAAACATTTAGTTGCCAGCAATAGCGTTAATCTCATCAACAGCAATAAAATTTTGCCACGACTGCATAACTACCCAAGTAGCAAACAACAGATAGTTGACAGTTGGTCAACTGTTGGTAGTGGTGGCAAACGTTCGAATTTATGACTGTCAGCAATTATTATGTTGCTGACCATCAGGTTATACAAACAAAAGTGACATTAAGTATTTTTTAAATAATCGAAATATGGGCCAACGCTCTCACAATGATTGTTAGATTTCAACAGACGCCCCACAAGCAGATGATAAACGAAATGCCAACTGTTACTCACTGCTGGGAAAATATAAGCAGAATGTTTATGGGCCATTTACGGCATGACAACTGTTGTTTACTGCTGGGGATATACAAGCAGCAAACTTGTGGGTCACTTATGGCATACCAACTGTTACGTACTGCCGCGGATGTATTAGTAGCATGCTAATGGGCCACACTTATGGCATGCCAACTGTTGTTTATTTCTGCACTTTAAATAAAATCTGTAATTTTTAGTGAGAAAGTGTTTGTAATTTTAGAAATACTTGTAGCAGTACAAAAATTTCTTTGTAAAACTACTCGTTTGTAAGACTACAAGGGCCGTGTTTGTAATAGACCTCGAGAAATGTTTGTGCTATACTGACTTGTATCCACGAGCTTCAGGAAAATGGCGAACACTCAACAACATAAAACCGTATACTGCTGCTTGTAAAATAACTATGGGGGATGTAGAATGTAGTTGCGTGCAAAAAAAAAAGGCATTGCAATTTTAAATAACGTTATATACTTTAAAAAACTCAGTTAATCATAATGAAACGACAATTTAAATCAAACGTAACTGTATTACTCATTGACTGTTAATTTTTNGTGATGTAGAATGTAGTTGCGTGCAAAAAAAAAAGGCATTGCAATTTTAAATAACGTTATATACTTAAAAAAAAAAACTCAGTTAATCATAATGAAACGACAATTTAAATCAAACGTAACTGTATTACTCATTGACTGTTAATTTTTCCTACATGCACAAAACCCTTAAAATGCAATAAATGTATTCTTCTTCAACACATAACTTCCTTAATATTTTTACAGGTACTTACAGCATAATGTAGCATATAATTTAACGTACAAAAATTTAATAGCTAGTGAACGTGAGTGTTCTTTGCCCGGATTACACTGCAGAACATATGAGGAGAAGTACAACCCAACAGATATGTGACCACCAATAAAAATTACCGAATTTAATTTCTGTAGTACCGCCAGGTAGATACTTACTAAAACGTTTCACCATCTGTAAGAGAACGTGCTTAAAAGAAAAATATAACACCTCACTACAGACGAACTACGATAAATGAGAACAGCGACAGCCCTGACTTTTCAAAGTTTTAATAGGATGTAAGAAGCAAAGTTTGAACATATTATGATAAGCTAGCATATTAGAAATTAAAATAGAACTGGGCATTAAAATGTGTACTTTTAATTACCAAGGTACTAGAATATGATAAAAATTACTACTTCGCAACTCTCAGATTATAGATTTTGCGGCCGACACTTGCTAGGCAACAATTATGTATGAGCATATATTAAAGAGCATGTCTCTTTCGTACAGGGTCTTCGTGACTAAAAAATCTGTTCAAACTGAATAAAAAATTTTTGGTGCAGTATAAAATGTTAATTAGCAGGAGCTGCACGCTTTTGTAGCTGGTTCAGACTTATCTGAGAAATAAAAGGTTGGTCGTCGTAGACAGCAGCTATCCGAAGTAGTCCCCGCAGCTGTAGTAGTTCCTCTTCTACGTCGAGATCTTCCCTAAATATTAAGATGACGGGCTCATATGCGCTTAAATACAGTCCTTGCACATTCACTTTATAACATCGCGGAAGGCGAAACATAACTACTATTAAACACAGTCGTTACCCGAACTCAAGCCTCTTCTTTGCTTGAAAATATTATCACGTCTTCGCACCATCTTACTTGCCTGGTTTTATAGCTATTCAGACTCGGGTATCAATAAGTTAAAGCAAATTTCTAGCTGTGCGATCACCTCAGATCACCACAGCCCTAGCGAAGAATTCAATGTATGTTTAAAACTCCCCAAAAACAATTTAAAACGTTCGCAGAGAAAGTAAAAATTTTCAACAATTTTATTTTAAAACAAACAAATTCTCTCATAGACTAGCTAGTATCGCCTCACACAGTTATAACTTAAAATATTGGCAAATAACAAAATGTTTACAATTTTCTCTCTCAAAGAGAAATTATTTTCTTTACTAGTTCTGATTTTAACAAAATATCTTTCTATTAAGCGTAAAAAAACGAGACTGACAGTTTAACTGGCTGATAAATTCTAACCTATATGAGAAATAATTTCAAAATAGATAAATAATTCGTACGGCATTAAATTATGGTATGTAGGTTTGTTAAACAAATTCATACTCTCAAATTAAATACGTCTGTTATCTCAAACCTAGATAATTAAAATTAATTAATTTATAATCATTATTCCATGTGTTACAGAATGCGTCGCTATATTATTCTGAAGGTATAAATTTCTGATCGAAGAAAAAAATTTAAAATTTAACTGTAATACCAAAATAAATTTGCTGCTATATATGTAATGTTCATTCTCTTCACTTGAATGTTTATAGAGTGTAACAATAAGAAAAATGACAATTCTTAAACAAGAGCATGTCTCTCAACAATTACGCAAGTTCACTATTGTTAAAGCATAAATAAATATGGCTCAGGTAATAATTTATGCAATAGGCTAATTCTATTAACTCAATTGGTTAAAAATACCATCTCATTTAAAACCACGAGTCTTAGCAATGGTGTGTATTCGGTGGCGCACGTGGCTGTACCAGCCACGAGTAGGTGCTCCTCTTCGGGAGAAGTCGGCAGTCTCCGTTGCTGCGGTCGAACGAAACGGACGTCACAGGCGGGAATCGAACACCCTCCTTCATCCTTCAGTCAGTTGAGATCCAGGCCGTCCTGTTTGTATCCCGCGCGCGTCGGCCGTGATCCCGTCGTCGGTAATTCTTCGTATCTTGAAGTGCCCGTAACTGCAAAACATAATTTAACACTTTGTGCAATGATTAAATAGCACATTTAAGCAACAATATCCAGCGAAGTGTACTCCAATAGAAAAGTTTATTCAAGCGAGTACGTGTGGGCAGCGTTGAAGTCCGTTGGCTTCCGTTGGCATTGACTTTGCGCGTGAGTTCGTGTGATTTGGCGTGTGCAGTGTATTAAAACACTGAATTCTTCACTCACCCACTAAAAGTTTGCGGTAGTATGTGAGCCCCAAATAACTTAATAGGAAGTCCAAAGTCACAAAACACTTCAATTTTTACACACGTTCATTATTAAATCACCGCAACAATTGCACTTGCCTATTTCAAATTGGCTTAAGCCAGTCTGGTGTCGGCTTGAAATGGGCCTATTTCTCAACTTCCAATCAACATATAGGATTAGGCAACAATAGGATAACACATTAAAATAAATATTAAAAACTATATACATAACATTGGAAAATTTACCAACTATACACATTTTTTCATAAATAAACACACAACAACGTATTCATGAAGAAATCAAGCCAGAAAAACAAACACGTATATATGTACACAAATTCAAAGATGACGTGTCGCGATGCTCGGTGAATAATTCTCGTATACGTGCTCGTAAGGCAATGAAAGAAACGTACATGGCGTGGAACAATATATTTATTCGGGCAGCTTACAACTTCGCCTTTTACAATAATATCCCCCACGTCTTTTAAGCATAATTATTCGCCCAAAAATTAAATTTAAATAAATAGCTGTGGCATAGACAACTGTTCACCGTAGGTCGTAACAAACTTCCAAATACTTTCTCCTCGGCGTGTTTACATTAAGCTGACAGGTAACCTCTTGTAATTAAACTGGCGTAGGTGGCGGTAGATATGCTTTTAATGGCACTGATAATGTACCTTCCCAAGACTTTGCCTGTTTCCGTAGAAATTAGTTCTTAGCAGTTACCCTAAAAAATACGTGCTACTCGCAGTGGACCAAAATAAAGCGACATTAGCCTTTTAGCAATATATTGCCACGTTTTAACTAATGTGGTGTGCCCTGACAAGTACTAGCTGCCCGATTTCCAATGTAGTTTTACGAGACGGTTCAGCATGCTTGCGGCGATGTTCAGCGGCTAGAAATAACTTCTTCTTTGCAAAGTTCAAAATTTCCTCTTTCAACTCATCCTCGTTGACATCTGGTCCTTTAGAGGTCTCCAGTGGTATTGATAGTTTGCGCTTATCAAATATATCAGATCGCTGACCTGCTAGCACCTGACCTCTAACAGTTTAACTGCCTGTCTCGAATGTTACCGGAATTATTTGCTTCACCATTTCTACCTTGATTATTCGAGTGAGGTGCTGGAATAAATGGAGGAATTCGCGTATCAAGTGGTTCTTGGCTAGCGAAGTAACCCTTCTCTGGGCTTTCATAATAATCTCTGCCACGCCGGTGAGGTGATCATGGAGTATGCAGTTCAGCATTCTCGTCGCGATAATCACTGCCATTCTGCGCTGTGTGACTTCTCCTAGGCGAACGATCTCTCTGTCTGTTAGGCTGGTGGGTAGGGGAATCAGCTGATTTGCGGTTAAACCCATTCTGTTCGTCAACTCTACTCAGCGCAGAAGGGGGGGGGGGATCAGTTTGTCTTCTATCTCTGTTTCTATGTTCGTCTCTACTTTCCTCCTGGCGGCCGTACTCTCTACAGGCTACTCTGTTTAGACCTCCTCTCCTAAATGAATCTCTGTAGAAATACTTACATCCAGGATACACATGCAGGAAATTCCCCCACGAATCTGGCTCACAATAATAAAAAGGCTCAGCTCATAACGTGTTCACTGTTGGGTTACGGCCATACCTGGAAGGTCCTCTAAACTCTCTGTTTGCATTTCCCTGGTACAAAGGAGGTGAGCGTTCGGTGTTGCTTTGAGGCTCGACCTCGCGATCACCTTGTTGTCGTTGCATTCTTTCAATTTTATCGAATGATAACAGATCTTCTCTGAAAGTCGCCAGTCTCGCGTCATCTCGGCCTGTCCAGTGGGCTTGGTTACGGAATGGTAATTGTTTAAGAATAATTGCAATGAATTCTTCGTCAGACACGGGTGCTTCAAGATGGCGGCAACATTAGATTTGCCTCAAAATGTTTGTCCTTCCCTGGCACAAACCTCTCTTCGTGCAACTGAAGTCGTAAATTGCCTTGCACCTTCTTGTTCCATACTAGAAATTTGTTTTTGAATTCATGGTATGTGTGGGTATCTGGTCGGTTTTCTTCCCACCAAAAGTAGACTGTTGACTAGAGGCTAAGATTCATGCACCTCAACATGTCACTGTCAGGTAGATCAAACAAACTAGCGTAATCGTTGAATCCTATTAAAATTTTCACCTGATTTTCTCCTAGTTTTCCTTCAAAAATAGCCATCTGTCCGGCCAACAACTTGCTTGGGTGGTACATCATGGTGCTCACTGATGGGACAGCAGGTTTACTACTACTTTGTATTCGTATTATCAGTGGCTTGTGGATAATTATGTAGAGGGAAACTGTCTAGATTGGGGTTATGTCCAGTACTCTGTGTTGTTACTCCTAACTGCAAATATCGGATTGATGCTGCGACTCGGTCAATTTTCTCCCCCGCGTAGGTGACCTGCTCTCCCACATTGGCTGATCTTGATTCTGTTTTAGGCCTCTCTACATGAGCTACTTTTTCCACCTGGCTGAAATGTTGTTCAATATTTCTATCAAATGAGTGTAGTTGGGCTGACATCCTTTCATATATTTCATCAGCATTGCTGAAGCCCGCTGGTTGTTTCTCTGGCCCTCTTATACGCTGTTCGCAGTCTACCATTTGGGTGGAGTACTCTAACTCGCTCCTAGTGTTGGCTATTTCCTCTCTTAATTGAGCAGACGTGTTTTCTAACCTATTACGTTCAGACTTTAACTCAGTCTGTATATGAGTAATCTGGGCAGTGACATTTCTGTTTAGTTGAGTGATTTGGTCACCAAACTGAGCCTGCATTGTCTCCTGTTGTTCTGTTGGGTTGTTCTGGAGCCTTTCACACTGTTCTGCCATACAATGCTCTAGCCTTTCTGCCTGTTCCTTAGCTTATTTCGTTTGTTCTATCGACTGGTTAGCCTGTTGACGATCAGAGCGGCAATTTGCTGGAACGTGGTGGTAAACTGGTTACTCTCGGTGATGTCACCTGATGTGCTTGGCTGTAGATTTTTATGTTCCGCCTGTGCTATCGTAACTGTTGTGTTGTCTACATGTGTATCTTCAGATGTTTCAGCTGTTACATTTTGTGTATGGTCGTTCGACTCTGCCAGGGCGTCAGCAGCAGTGTATCCAAACTGTAGTTTATTGGTGTCGTGCTTCTTAGATAGTAGGGTGTTCTGGACTCTCATCTTTGCACGGCTTACACTGCAGAACCTATGAGGGGAAGTACATCCCAAAAGACTTGTGACCACCAATAAAAATAGCCAAAATTAATTTCTGTAGTACCACCAGGCGGGCACTTACTACGGCTTCAATGTGGGTCACATGTGNATTAATTTCTGTAGTACCACCAGGCGGGCACTTACTACGGCTTCAATGTGGGTCACATGTGGCCAATAGCTGGACCACAAGTGGCTTGCAAACAGTTGGCTGACGACATGTGGTTTGCTTATGGCAGGCCAGAAGCAAAAAGCCAGTGGGCCACTGCTGCCACACATGGCACATTGATGGCGATGACATGTTTGGGATACAGTTGGTTACGCAGAAGCGGACCGCTTGCGGGCAGATTTAATTTTGCTACATGAACGTTATCTGAACATTGGCCCAGATGTGGCCAACTGCTAGAGACATTATGTGGGCCACAGGCATCTGCGGGTGCATTACAGAGGTTGACTGATTGCTAAATGATTTTGGTAACCGTATGTGGGCCGCTCGTATGCAAGCAGATTTGCGCACGTGGGCCAACTAACTTTAGCTACTCGGTCATCCATTATATTCTGCGTGTGCGCTCTGACTGGCAAATTCGAAGTGGTCACCTTCTCTTTGGCCACGACGCCATATTTGTGCGAGTTCATTTATTTGCATCAGGGTACGAACTAATTCATGAGGGAAATTCTTAAGAATCTCATTTATATCACTCGTTTCTTCTAAATAAGTAAATGTTACACGCAAATTATTTCAGAAAATTTAATTTCCGTGAGGGGAAGAGTGCAAGCCTTGTTGTGTGCACCTCATATTAGACTTGCGTTGTGTACATGCTACAGAGCAAGGTGGTGCAACGGTAGCGCACTAAGCCAGCATGAGAGAGGTCGAGGGCTCGAGTACCGCTGCTGGCGATTTTCATTTTAGTTTTTAATTGTTGGTGACCCCAAAAGTAAGTTTTTAGTTGCCACTAAGTACTGGAATGACAAAAAACTTTTGTTGGTCCTACAAAATATTTTGTGATATCTGTATTGACCAAAGAATATTCTGGCCACCAATAAAATTTTGTTGGTCACCACAAACCCATTTTTTTAGTGCATTTCTACGTATCGTATGGAAGTGAGTAGTGGCTTAATCCTGCATGTTATATTTTCCTAGCCAAGAATAATGTAATGTAGTTTTCTTACTAAAGACACGCTGTACTACACTTTTAGCTTCGAAGAAATATTTTTGTTTTAGGGATATCATATTTTGAAGGGCAAAAATAAGGACACGTGCCTACGTCTACATCTGACCTTCTACAGTATACAGCTACGACGATGAATTTTTTTTTTAACACTCTTATTATTCATAGACTATGAGAACTGTGATAAAACGATAGTGAGCGTGTTCTTAGCATTCAATAACCTGTTATACAAACAATTGAAACTGTTAAATTAAATAAGTAAGTCATAATAAACCTAAAATAAGTGTGGCCGAATCACAATATAATAAAACGTAGCGTGTTTCTGTACATTCAGTAGGCGTTCCATGCATGAAACTCCTCAATAATATAAATACAAACAGTTACCTCATTATCTGTCACTTTTATATTCACATTGATCTTCTTTCTGATGCTGATCTGATCAAGCTTATATCTTACCATACTCACAAACTATTTTCTACTTAAGAGATACGCACGGAACTACTTACAAGTCAAGCCTGTTAATGGTATCGTACCAGAAAACCCGGAAATTTTTGCCAGGAAAAAACCGGAAGTATGGAAACCCTATTTTTATAAAATAAAAAAAGTTGCAAAATTTTAATATGTAAATTACACGTGAAGTTTTGCCGTGTAAATAATTGAATTGTATCCGATATCTATAGATATGGCGTGGTTTTGTACAATGCCGATATATAACAAGGTGCTCATTTTAAGAACATTTAACACTTTCGAAACTGAGCCAAATTGTGTACTAAAATAATTANTTTCTCCCCCGCGTAGGTGACCTGCTCTCCCACATTGGCTGATCTTGATTCTGTTTTAGGCCTCTCTACATGAGCTACTTTTTCCACCTGGCTGAAATGTTGTTCAATATGTCTATCAAATGAGTGTAGTTGGGCTGACATCCTTTCGTATATTTCATCAGCATTGCTGAAGCCCGCTGGTTGTTTCTCTGGCTCTGTTATACGCTGTTCGCAGTCTACCACTTGGGTGGAGTACTCTAACTCGCTCCTAGTGTTGGCTATTTCCTCTCTTAATTGAGCAGACGTGTTTTCTAACCTATTACGTTCAGACTTTAACTCAGTCTGTATATGAGTAATCTGGGCAGTGACATTTCTGTTTAGTTGAGTGATTTGGTCACCAAACTGAGCCTGCATTGTCTCCTGTTGTTCTGTTAGGTTGTTCTGGAGCCTTTCACACTGTTCTGCCATACAATGCTCTAGCCTTTCTGCCTGTTCCCTAGCTTCTTTCGCTTGTTCTATCGACTGGTTAGCCTGTTGACGATCAGAGCGGCAATTTGCTGTAACGTGGTGGTAAACTGGTTACTCTCGGTGATGTCACCTGATGTGCTTGGCTGTAGATTTTTATGTTCCGCCTGTGCTATCGTAACTGCTGTGTTGTCTACATGTGTATCTTCAGGTGTTTCAGCTGTTACATTTTGTGTCTGGTCGTTCAACTCTGCCAGGGCGTCAGCAGCAGTGTATCCAAACTGTAGTTTATTGGTGTCGTGCTTCTTAGATAGTAGGGTGTTCTGGACTCTCGACTCATAAATTCGCAGTGCAGCTACCAGTTTGCATGCTGGGCCCCACGTTTAAGCACAAGAAATTTCTTAATACGTTGGACGCCAAAAATTTTGTATTATAGCATCTAATGCAACATACTACATGTTTATATATGATGTACGTGTGTTCTTTGACGGCTTACACTGCAGAACCTATGAGGGGAAGTACATCCCAAAAGACTTGTGACCACCAATAAAAATTGCCAAAATTAATTTCTGTAGTACCACCAGACGGGCACTTACTACGGCTTCAATGTGGGTCACAAGTGGCCAATAGCTGGACCACAAGTGGCTTGCAAACAGTTGGCTGACGACATGTGGTTTGCTTATGGCAGGCCAGAAGCAAAAAGCCAGTGGGCCACTGCTGCCACACATGGCACATTGATGGCGATGACATGTTTGGGATACAGTTGGTTACGCAGAAGCGGACCGCTTGCGGGCAGATTTAATTTTGCTACATGAACGTTATCTGAACATTGGCCCAGATGTGGCCAACTGCTAGAGACATTATGTGGGCCACAGGCATCTGCGGGTGCATTACAGAGGTTGACTGATTGCTAAATGATTTTGGTAACCGTATGTTGGCCGCTCGTATGCAAGCAGATTTGCGCACGTGGGCCAACTAACTTTAGCTACTCGGTCATTCATTATATTCTGCGTGTGCGCTCTGACTGGCAAATTCGAAGTGGTCACCTTTTCTTTGGCCACGACGCCATATTTGTGCGAGTTCATTTATTTGCATCAGGGTACGAACTAATTCATGAGGGAAATTCTTAAGAACCTCATTTATATCACTCCTTTCTTCTAAATAAGTAAATGTTACACGCAAATGATTTCAGAAAATTTAATTTCCGTGAGGGGAAGAGTGCAAGCCTTGTTGTGTGCGCCCCATATTAGACTTGCGTTGTCTACATGCTCCAGAGCAAGGTGGTGCAACGGTAGCGCACTAAGCCAGCATGAGAGAGGTCGAGGGCTCGAGTACCGCTGCTGGCGATTTTCATTTTAGTTTTTAATTGTTGGTGACCCCAAAAGTAAGTTTTTAGTTGCCACTAAGTACTGGAATGACAAAAAACTTTTGTTGGTCCTACAAAATATTTTGTGATATCTGTATTGACCAAAGAATATTCTGGCCACCAATAAAATATTGTTGGTCACCACAAACCCATTTTTTTAGTGCATTTCTACGTATCGTATGGAAGTGAGTAGTTGCTTAATCCTGCATGTTATATTTTCCTAGCCAAGAATAATTTAATGTAGTTTTCTTACTAAAGACACGCTGTACTACACTTTTAGCTTCGAAGAAATATTTTTGTTTTAGGGATATCATATTTTGAAGGGCAAAAATAAGGACACGTGCCTACGTCTACATCTGACCTTCTACAGTATACAGCTACGACGATGAATTTTTTTTTTAACACTCTTATTATTCATAGACTATGAGAACTGTGATAAAACGATAGTGAGCGTGTTCTTAGCATTCAATAACCTGTTATACAAACAATTGAAACTGTTAAATTAAATAAGTAAGTCATAATAAACCTAAAATAAGTGTGGCCGAATCACAATATAATAAAACGTAGCGTGTTTCTGTACATTCAGTAGGCCTTCCATGCATGAAACTCCTCAATAATATAAATATAAACAGTTACCTCATTATCTGTCACTTTTATATTCACATTGATCTTCTTTCTGATGCTTATCTGATCAAGCTTATATCTTACCATACTCACAAACTATTTTCTACTTAAGAGATACGCACGGAACTACTTACAAGTCAAGCCTGTTAATGGTATCGTACCAGAAAACCCGGAAATTCTTGCCAAATTTAAAAATTTCTTACCGGCAGAAAATCTAACCCCAAAAAAGAGGACTTTTCCAGGAAAAAACCGGAAGTATTGAAACCCTGTTTTTATAAAATAAAAAAAGTTGCAAAATTTAAATCTGTAAATTACAAGTGAAGTTTTGCCGTGTAAATAATTGAATTGTATCCGATATCTATAGATATGACGTGGTTTTGTACAATGCCGATATATATAACAAGGTGCTCATTTTAAGAACATTTAACACTTTCGAAACTGAGCCAAATTGTGTACTAAAATAATTATTTCCAACAGGCTTGGTGCGAATCATCTATAAACACTGAAGAGCCAAAAAAACTGGTACACCTTTAGGCAGGTGTACCAGGCAGACAGCAGTAACCGATCTAGATGTCGACCGCATCGCGTTACTCTGATTGTTTCCATAGCTCTGTTGTTTGCATACGCACGCCAATACCAGTGTTTTGGCTCTTCAATGTATGTGCCTGTGAAGACGTGAACACTTCAGTGGCTGGTGCACTTTTCCTACGTCACGTCTTCTGTTTTCTCGCTCACTAAGAACTCACCAGCTGTACCAACGAGTGTCCACCACTGGTCCGCTGTGTTGGACGACGTGACCAACTTCACGCGACCCTCTAAAACTAGTCGTACCCGTATAAACGGGTACGACAAGTTTATAAGTTCATCGTGTTCAGGAACGTATTTTATAGTTGAGTGGTTTTGTTCTGCTCAAATATATTTTTCGAAGGATGTATGTATTTTCATGCCCCTTGTTCACCAAAGTAAAGAAGTAAAATAAATAGTTTTATACATGACTTTTAAATACTCGGGGATTATTAATAAATTGTTGTCCGTGCAGTCATCTGAGGTAATTTTGTACCAATTAAGGTTAACATAGTACCACACTATTTGGTTTATAACGAAGGATTTACAGCCTCCACATTAAAATTATCTTCATTGTTAACTATTTCATTTGAATATAGCAATGTAGTGTTTATTTATTCTTTGAGCCTTTAATTTTAAGCAAAATTATCCATGTGGCAGAAACTTGCTCTAATGATAAAAGTTACCCTAAATGACTGTTCGGTACACGGGCATCGTGTTTAATGTGTTAAGGTTGTTAANCTAAATGACTGTTCGGTACACGGGCATCGTGTTTAATGTGTTAAGGTTGTTAAGGTGCCTACATTTCTTTTCTGAATTTTTACATATTTTGCGGTTTTGGGATACAACATCAATGACTATTTAAAAAAATTGCTATATCAGTTTAAAAATAACTCTCGCATACTTTTTTTAGTAGAATTATAAACATTTTAACCTTAAAANTAAAATTGCTATATCAGTTTAAAAATAACTCTCGCATACTTTTTTTAGTAGAATTATAAACATTTTAACCTTAAAATTTGTGTGCTTAATAAATTCCAAAATTTGTACGAGCATAATTTATTATTTCTGCTTAAGATTTTTTTTTTTAAATTTGGGAAGACCACGATAATATTTATTTGATTATGGCCGAATCACTGAAAGAAATTCCGTGAAATTTCTTTATTTTATTGTAATGACATTAACAAGTAATATGATTTGCAGCCAAACACGATAGTTAATCAAAACTTTTAAATGTGCGTGTCAATACATAGGAAATTATACATTCCTGTATCTTCCATCATAAATTTTTTTCTATTAATTTTTTATAGTTTGTTATGCTTTTATCAATGTATTATTTAATGTAATAAAACAGAATTATAATATATTTTAAAATATTGAAAATCATTTTTGGTACTTAAACACCCTTAAGGCACTGCTTTGCTTCAGGTATTAGATGATTCTGACATTTCATAGACAGCTGTGAGTTTTCCTCCTCGACGCAGCGTCCGCTGGGTAAAGCTGCGCGTGTAGCCGCTCGGCGGTCTTGCAAGCACGCAGAGGCGGTGGCGGATCGCAGGCGCGTGATTAATGCACGGCACGTTGCGTTGTCGCGGCCGTGATTTTGCCCGCTGTAATGACTGTCCGACTGTCGCCTGCAGTTGGCAGTCTGTCCGCGCCGATGATTTATTGATGACTTGGCCCTCCTCGTTCCCTCTGCCNCGACTGTCGCCTGCAGTTGGCAGTCTGTCCGCGCCGATGATTTATTGATGACTTGGCCCTCCTCGTTCCCTCTGCCATCCAGGCGTTCGTCCTTGTCATCGCCATGCACACCAGTTGCTTTCGAGACGCCTGCCGGTCAGCAGACTCAAACAAACTATCCGTGGTGCTATAGGCTGTTCACGGTAAAGTGAGCACTTTCGAGGCCCTACTACATTTTTTGNCATGCACACCAGTTGCTTTCGAGACGCCTGCCGGTCAGCAGACTCAAACAAACTATCCGTGGTGCTATAGGCTGTTCACGGTAAAGTGAGCACTTTCGAGGCCCTACTACATTTTTTTTACATCCGTTTTTTCATCATTTAACCACCTTTTTTTAAAATACATAATGCCGTGTAAGAAATGAACACAGTGTGTATATTCCACCGCACTCGGTAGTTAATGTCTAAGGCTAACTTAAAATACTTTTATTGACTATTATTTTTAATGAAAATGCTTTGAAAATTGCTTACTTGACCGTAAATAGCTTATGCCATGCATTCTTTTAATGTCTGCGTGACTTAGACAACATATTCGGGATGACTAAATGTAGGTATACTCAATCAACGGTTACTTTCAACTATTTTGAAGCCATACTAATGTTCTACTTCGAGAATTTTCCTCCATCTCGTGCAAAGAAAGCTTAGAAAATTACACCACACGGCCAACGCACCGCATTTGTGCTCACTAAGCGTAATAATAATAATAATAATAATTTTCATAAAAAATATGAAATTCATTACCACCACACCAATTTCCTTCCTGCCATAGTGCATATTACTACCAAATTAAATATTATGATTTATAGAAAAATTATAAGTAAAAATTTAATTCAACCAAAAGTCAGTTACTTTTATGGTACCAAAGGTATAAAACGCTTGAGATACATTATATATTAGAAAGCAACCAAGCACGTCGTACGTGGGGTGTTTTTAGTGGTTTAATTAAAAAAGTGTGAAGAAACCGCGAAAAGACTATATAAGTAATGCGAAGCATAAATAAATAATGATATGGCTTACCATATAAATCAAATATAAGCATGGAAAAACTAACTTTGCTTCGCCTATACGTTTCTGTAAATCATTAAAAGTCTGCCATATTATTACCAAATAATAGTCTAACGTTTCTTCAAAACTATAATATAGATACATACACTGAAGAGACAAAAAAACTGGTATAGGCGTGCGTATGAAAATAACAGAGGTATGGAACCAATCAGAGTAACGCGATGCGGTCGGCAGCTAGATCGGTTACAGCTGCTACAATGGCAGGTTATCAATATTTAAGTGAGTTTGAATGTGGTGTTATAGTTGGCGCACAAGAGATGGGACATTGCATCTCCGAGGTAGCGATAACATTTCGAAATTCGCGTACGACCATTTCACGAGTGTACCGTGAATATCGGGAATCCGGTAAAACATCACATCTTCGACATTCGACATCGCTGCGGCCTGAAAAAGATCGTGAAAGAACGGGACAAACGACGACTGACGAGAATCATTAAACGTGACAGACGTGCAATCCTTACTCAAATTGGCGCAGATTGGATTTGTGGACTGCCCTGCAGGATTCATGGTGTGAATTGTCTCCTGCATACCTTCAGACATTAGTCGAGTCCATGCCACGTCGTCTTGTGGCGCTTCTGCGTACTCGGGGTGGTCCTACACGATATTAGGCAGGTGTACCAGTTTTTTTGGCTCTTTAGTGTATAATAATAACAGCAAGAACTATCGTCAGTACAGAATTTGTTAAAACGTTGTAAATCTGACCTTAATATGGTTATAGGACAAAATTTTGTACATTCGTACGTAATGGTTTTTGTTTTGAAATATGATAGGATTCTTTGAACAGCTTTAGATAGTAAACAAAGCAAGTGACAGATAAAACGTAGAAGTCACATGACAGTGTTTATGTTTACGTGTAGCGAAAGGATACGTAATCGTTATCCAAAAGTATAAATTCAGCAGGGCTTCAGAAAAGTGTGAAGTAACCGTAAATTGACTATACTTATTTGATTACGACAGTGATAGCCATGCTTTTCTGTTTCTTCGTTACTACTTAAAAAAACATCTCTCCATTCATCATATACGTCTAGCAGTTTACTAAATAAAGAATTTCCTTCTTGAAATACAACAGTTTTTTCATTATATAAGTACGCAGTGTACTGAATCCTCTCTGTAGTCCTGCGGGTCTCTGCAAAGTAGTCAGTTCTTGTTCCTCCCTCCCGTTACCAGAAATAAACTGATCTTCCGGATTTTAATCATGGGCGTATCTGAGTAGAGAATAATTGTTGTACTCGTCTCTCTTCAGGAGTAACTGTATTCCTCATTAACGTTATCTTCTTTTTGATTTTCGGACGTAACAAATTAAGAAGCTTTTGAAACAGTTGAGAATAAATTATGAAATATCTGTAATAATTTTAAGATTAATTTATTTAAAATTCTTAAACTTAATTGGTAATGTCAATATCCTGCTTCTGCTTCATTTAAGTTTCCCTTTACCTTCTTAATCTATAACTTTCTAAGAGAGTGATCGACAGCAATACTTGTAAGGGTAATGTATATTTGTACCAACAAGGCAAGACCAGGGGCGTATAGTCCATTCACGGTTAGTTCAAACTTTTCTGAAGCCCTGCTTAGGTTCTGTTTCCAGGATATTCTTCCGCCTCATGCAACAAAGCTTATCTGAGTCTAGAAAATTACACCAAAGGGTCAATGCTCCACATTCTTGCGCACTTAGTTCAATAATATACTGCATAAGAACTGTTTATTACTAGGCATTACGAACACACTTATTTTCTGACTATAATGATTCATATAATGTTAAGTAAAATATTATAATTTATAAATAAGTAATGAATACAATTTTAATGTAACCAAAAATAAGGTACTTTTAGGTTAACACCAGTAGGTATAAAACGCTTGTGATACTTAGCCTAATTAGCAAACAACCAAGCACGTCATACATGGTGAGAAGGTTTGATTCAAAGAGTGTGAAGAAACCGCGAATAGACTACTGTCGTAAATTTATCAGTCCCGGAACTCTTTGAATTTGGAGGATTTGGTAAAAGGGGATGAGGGAGATACCTGTTCTTATTTTGTAATTCAAGTATGTAAAATGAAATAATGGGATAGAATATTGTTATAGATAAGCGTAATTTTTTATATTTTGCCTTAACATTAACGCAACTGAACTGAACAAAATACTAGCAGTGCTGGCTTGATCTTTGAGATTCCAGTCAGAGAGGCTCTGGGAAAAAGGACTGGGTAGGGTTGAAGGCCAGAGGCTTTAGCTGCAATGTCGTTAACTGTAAGAAAACAGGTAGATTTAAGTATTCATTTGTATTTGAAATTATGCGAGTTTTATATTGTATCATCCGAACGATTTTTATTTACAAAAACTTACCCGCATGTCTATAAAATAATGTGTCCCTATTTTTAAACAAAGTATGAAGGACATAAAATAATCTTAATTTGCATGTATTTGTGGTTCTGTTTTCATAAGTTCACTAAAAATAATTAATGCTGATTGGAAATATATAATGCTAGGAAATTATTTTTAAATTTTTATCTCGATCGTGCCATATCGTGAGTTCGATACACCGGTTCTGGCCACACAACTTGGTATGAACCGTATGTTTGATGGCCACCTCTAGCATGAAAACCATTTATGTCGTTCTCAGGGCCGCCAGAGGCCGTGTACTCTGGAAGTGTTGTGCGTGCGTGGTGACGAGGCCGGACAGGTAATAAATAATTCGCGCACAAATTGCGGCACAAAATGGTTCACGAACACCGAGTTGGTAGTTGACGTATACATTAAAATATATTTGAGCCGTTTACAAATGTCGAGATCCCATCATTTATAACGAGACGTTAAACCCAAACGGAAATCCCTACTCCATTTCAAAATAAATTAAACAACTTGGTGATTCGCGCTCAGGGAATTCCTTACCGTTAACACATTTATAATCAAAGAATGAGTGGCCTTTTTAGAAACGCACATTTGAATTAAAACTTAGACTTGGGAGTTTATTCAGCGCTTTCCTCTCCCCGCAGAAGGATGTTTCACCTTTCTTCTCCACCTTTAAGGAAATTGAATATTCCGTGCCCACGGTGTTTTCAACCCCTCCCGCTCCCGGAAACAAAAGAAGACGTACTGTGGGGAACGGGGGCTCCGCAGTAAGAGTGCACAGTCCTGCGCAGCACGAGAGGAGAAGACAGAATTAGTCAGACGTGGGGAAGTTTCGGGAATGCGGGAGAGGTGGTGTGGGGTCGAGGTAGACGCAACTCGCGGGGAAGATGAATTTCGCAGACGTGATTCGAGTGATACCAAGTTCCGAGAGACACGGCTCATGAATATATTAAAAGAGCATCGAGGACACTGTTCCGGGAACGTGGCACCATATTATTGGGAGGATCTGGCCGCTTTAAAGAGCGCCCCATCTTCATCCCTGAAACATTTTAAAGGTTCTTCGAATGGGATCGCTTTTGTTTGATACATTACTTACTACCGTTATTTCAACAGAAACCACCGTGAGTTTACGGGGCCTTTCCGTAAATTTGCTAGTAAATATTGCTGTGATTAATTTTCTTTTGATAAAAATAATTTCTTGAAAATACTATTGATTTTCGGTATGCCGCTATTTTAATGCGTATAAAAAATGTTAAAGTGCTCTATTTTGTAGCTAGACTTGAAAACCAAAATAAGTACTTGAGTACTTGTTGAGGCATATATTACTCCGTTTAATGGTATTTATATAAACAACCCAAACATTTTTATACATTGTGTATGCAGTGGTAATTAGCACTGAAGAACAATTTTTTATGAGGCAGCATAAAATTCTTTGCAATTTATTAGCATGGTTGAATATTTACATATCTACATATGCTTCAGATATGTTACCTTCTGCACTTTAGTGCACAGAATGATTGGACGATATTTCATAGTTTTTATATTGAGAAGAAACGTCACTCCTCGTGATAAATTGTTCATATTTCAGTTAGTAATAACTCGGTAACGCAACTGGATTTATTTAAGCGTATTTTAGGATTAAAAAGATGCAGTAATCCAATGTTACACTTCGCGTTATGTTTTAAATAATTTGATTCGTGTTTATACCCAAATTGTTTCTTTTTCTGATCTTCGTTTAAACGCCTAAGATTTGTGGTAATGCATGAAACGGGGGTATGTTTATATTTTACATCAACATATCTCTATAATGGCACATATTCCGTAGTATTCAAAAACAGAACCTAGGGATTTTGGCTTTATTCCTTGGTGATTCTGGCCTCGTATACGACATCATTCGCTGAAAAATGTAACTAAAATAAGCCAGCAATTATGCAGCTTTAATTCAAGTTAACATATGTTTTATGCCTGATAAGTTAAATTCCTTAATTCTCATACTTAACTAAAAGATACTGCGTCAGCAAACAAATAAAACCTCTGCTGCCACCAAACATCAGACAAAAATACAAAACTTCAAATGGTATCGTTTAAAAGTTTGTAAATGACCCTGATGTTTATTGTGTACTCTGTCTGTGGAGCAATGATCAATCAAAAGGAAATGTTCTCCACGGAAATTAATGTCTACTATTTTAATCTATTTTTCAAGTATACTTTGTTCTGCCGTATAATTCCTAATGTTTGAAAGGTCATGGTTTTTATCCACTTCCACGACAGCAAGTTATATTACTGTTCTCGAATGTCTAATTAATTTATATATTAGTTAGCTAAATATTTTCTCTTCTATTTGACTTGTTAATATTCGCGAGCTTATGAAAAAATTACCTAAAAATAAAACAAAGTGCATATAAATCACTGTCAAGGGACGTGTAAATTTAAACATTTATGATTCCATAAAGTTTTAAGGAGTTGGAGATGTGGAAAACACTGGGTTCGTAAACGTACACATTTCATAGAAAGCAGAAAGATTCAAACGAAATGTGGATTTTAGAATTCCGTTCATTGCGCTTTACTGCCATATTCATTTATACAGCTCAAGGAATCCACTTTTATCGCAAGGAAATACTCCAGCAAACTACTTTCGTGGATTAAGCTGATTAGGTCTGACATGTCCTGGACTGAAGAGGGTTTATAGATCCCGCATCAATATCGGTTTGCTTTTACGAACGAAGGACTTACTTCAATCCTCACTGTGGATAAAATGCAAATAAGACTTTATGGCGCAGCGTGTGCTGCAGCCGAGAAAGTGAAGTAAAATAAACTAGCACTTCTTGCGGTGTAACTAAAAGTTTGAAGATTGCAACAAAACGCATATGTTTTATTCAATGCCATAAGATCAAATTATGTTGTTCATCTGTTTTTTATTTGGTTGTAAAATAATTCCCATTAGACAAGCTAATTCTCAGATATAAACTCTAAACCAACCCATTCTTCAGTGTCCATGAGTTTATTAAATAAAGACACACGAATAACTACAGAAAACGATTTCGTAAAAATTTTAATTTGTGATTTAATGATTAATTACATGAAACAATGAATTGATGTCAAGAGCCATTGCCAACTCGGTCATTTAATATTAAAAATAAATTTGAAGTGTTACCTACGTGATTCGCATTAAAATATTGTTTCCGCTTGTAAAGATAATCTCATTTCTCGATTAATCTCAAAGTAGGCGTTCTTGATTTGCAAATTGCTTGAAATTTTGTTTTCAAGATAAATTTTGCACAAAATATTTCTTGAAAAAACATTCATGTATTCAAGCCTAGCACATACTTTATATTTTCGCTCTCCAAAACAGTCAACTTTTCAGTCCTTTGGTATAATACAGCGAGACTACTCTATTACATCCTAGTTCAGCCCCTTGAATAAAAGGTAATAAGGTTTCTGCTGTTTACATCAACGTGGCCGAGGCTTTGATTTGTTTCTTTGTCTCGCATATGTTAGAAAGAAAGGTCAACATAACTTTGAATGCAGTTCACATTAATACCAATAAGGAATATCCTACCATGTGTAATAATTTACAACTGCTACAATTATCTAAAATCCGGCCTCTCTTCTTAAGGAGACGTGTACAGAATAAAAACACAATGAAATAACAGAGATGTTCTTCAAGAGTTAAGTACTTCTCCACAGTTCTGTAAAGAAAACTCCATGTCATAAATATAATAAAGTGTTCTCAGTTAATATCCGTTTTCACCCAAGCTGATTATTACATCAAGTATAATATATAAGATACAGATATTTTGTTTCGTATGACTTAGATGTATAACAATTAAACCTATTCGAAACTATCTTAATGTTATTTTACTATTTAAGTATGTGGAATCTTTAACCCTGAAACTAAGTTTACATGCAAAAGTAAATACTTTCTGGTAATTTGTTGAATGAAGCAAAATACATAATTATCACATAGAAAACACAAACGCAACAATTTCTGCTAAAGCTGCTACTCTATATAAACAATAAATATTATTGATCAGATTGGACTAGATCAATAAAACACGTTTTTAAATCATATTATTTAAATTCACTCACAATAATAACACTTACTTCTCTTTTTCACTTTTGTTTTGTACCCTTGTAAATTATTCTAAATGAAACTTGTGGTAGAGTAATATTCATTGTTATAAAGTTGGCTGAGTTAATATTGCTGCTTTTCCTTTGCAAAGGACCCATTTACTTGAAAATCTTAACAATTTCCATTAGGTCGCTTGGTCAAATTATAGAGGCTAAGATAATTAAGATTAACGACGAAATTTTTACTTCTCGTCTTAATATTCGAGAAACCGTGATTCATGTCGCAGATATTCATTGATTTGGAAGCAAACTGTTTCATAAGATGCAGTATGTTCCATTTTAATTTTAGTATTTTATTTACTCGATAATATATTTCTTGGAAAGTATTCAGCAACATAGGACTGCTGTTTATCTTCATATAACATTAATTGTTATAGAGTAATAATAATTAATTAGAGCATGAGCAGTAGCTACGATTTGACAACGCACTTGAATACTTTTTTTAAATGACAAATTTTGTAGAAATGTTGTTTACACGATGTTTCTATCTACTTTGCCAAAAGTCCCCAACTGTAATTCGTATTTATCGTTTTGAACGTTTCTTCTAGAATATTAGAAGAAACTAAATTTAGTTTACGTTTTAATTTTCAGTGCCAGCTAGGTTTATATCTAAGATAAAAACCTCAAAGTAATTCAAAGATACCGCGCTTAATAAAACACAATCTAATGACTAGCTTGCTATCCCCATTTCACCCAACTGCAACAGTTCTTGCATTTTACAAGACATTTCTGGGTTAACTCGATCCCAAAATTTTTCTGTAAACACACAAAATTTTTTCAGGTAAAAAACAAAAATTTATTAAAAAGTTTGCAAAATTAAAACTTGTAAACTTAATTTTTCAGTCAAACGACACGTGAAACTTTTGAGTATAAAGTAACCAGGGCGTAGACAGTAGACCTCAAAACAAAAATGTTCATAAGAACGTACGTCCTATGTTAGTTGGTTCCCGAAGTATGGTCAAGTTTCTACTGGAATTGTTAATACCTTTACTTGATAAAGCCATTTTCGTCTCACGTAACCCTGCCTGTGAAACAGTAGTTAGTCACTCTTACAAGGGGTGCTCGAAATATCCACCTTGTATCTGAATGTACGCCTGCACACGTCACGTAAGTGACTGACACGTTCAAACACCCCAAGCGTGCCACGGATCTACTAGCAACCATGTACCACACGCTGACGAAGGTTATCTGTAAGTGGTGGCCTTCAGATGTCGACACAGGAAATAATCCCCTAAGTTAGGTTCAGCAGAACGTGCAGGCCAAGCGATTAGTATTGCACGACACTTTCACGTGTGCGGGAACTGCTCATCCTGATTGGCTGTGGCTACTACTGAAAATGTAGTGGTGCCGCATCAAACATGGACCACGTGCCATGTATCAGATCCGTCGGAACATCCTCGAGTTGAACGTGTGTGTTGTTGCAGAAAGATACGGCACAAATTACCTATCGACCGTTTGGCGTACAGCGTGCTTTGAATGTTAATAGTAAAATGGGTTTAGCAGTTCACACTCAACGCTCGTATCAACTGCCGACGGACACAATGAAATGCAGGGCACGTAACGTGGAAACATTCGTAACTAAGACGGTTCATATGAATATATATATATATTTTTTTGTTCTGAGGTTTATTGTTTACACCCCGGTTGCTTCACACATAAATCGACACAAAGTCAATGCGATTCTATTTTTCCCCCAAAGATTGCTATTTAATATATATACAGAGAAATAAAACTAACAAAACCACCACAAATTCAAGCATTATGCCTTCATATAAGCTATTCACTATAAAGTGAACACTTTTGAAAGCCGTACTTACAATATGATTTTCTGATCATTTTTTATCATTCCTCCATGAGTAAAACTATCATTGTCATAGGACTGCCCCACTATATTCATACGTGATTCAAGTATAAATGCGAAATTTTTAGAAACATTTATACATCCATGATATGCCAGATCAAAATATAATGTGTATAAAGCAAAAAAAGATATCAATTTTATATTCTATAAATATAAACATTACATTAGCATTACAACGATGAGACACATAACTATTTTACCTTACTAGCTGCCAACTAGACTGGATACCTACATGTCAGTGCGTATGGTAGCATAAATTCTGTTAAGAGATAGTTATTTTTTCTCAGAGGTAGAATTCAAAAGGATGTACACTTTACAGCGAACAGCATATAACAAGGCGTTGTAGCAGTAAACGTTTTTCTCGTAACGGTTACGTCAATAACCCAAGTCGCTAAAGAACCTCAGACCCAAGAATCTCTTGGTTCGAAAACCAGGTAAGCAATGGATGTGTGTTTCTATGGAAGTGAGGTTAGGATAACGTAGCATACACAACCATCCGATAATACGCCTACCAACGCCAAATAATAAATAAAACGAAAGATTCTCATAACACCGAATGTGAAAGAGAGTTGGCATATTCAAGGGATACTCTCGTGTATAGGCTTTGTGTATAACCATACTACTTCAAGCCAACACTTTCGATCTTTACTTAGATTTACTGCCGCTATTCGTATAAAAACGCAGATATGCCAGTGAGTGTTAACACGGTGTTACCTACTGAAGAAAATATTTGTTTTTTAAATTGCCATCGAAATACCGCAGTTAAGTTCTCTCTTTGCCTATCTTGCAGCAATAGAGGTTGAATGGAGAATAAAATTTTACATTTTATATTAATGGAATCCGTACCCGATGTATTACATTTAAAGATAACTGCTTCAAATAAAAATATTCAAAGCAATACTTATTTTTTTCAGAATACAATTCTACATAAAGAAATTTACAAAATAATTATTTTCATTCATAATAATTTTTCTAAAATTATGTATTTAATATTAAATAGTTGGAAAAGTTATACATTAAATTTAATTGAAATTATTCCTTAACGTGCCAGTATTCTTTAAGAATTGTCACGTATAACACTTTTTGCCCGAAACGGTTACTTTTAAAATTAATGCAGTGAGAAAGAATATTTTTAGTAGATTTCCTATGTAAACTCTGGCATGGTATGAAGCGGTCCTTAGCCATGACCGACCGAACTACAGGAGTATGTACAAGGAAACGCCGCACACACAGGCGTCCTAAACCATTCGCTCTGCACAAGGGAATCGGACAAGGGCCAATCAGAGCGCCCGCGCGCCAAGAAAATCGCCCGGAAGCTAAGGCGTGATCAATTTTACGGTTTGTCAAGGACGTTCTGGTTGCCACGACTGCTCTGCGGGTAACAGCGGCCTGCGACGTGAATTGGGAATATAAGCTTTTCGAGTTTCGCTTTCCCGAGAGCCGCTAGAATCGTTTGCCGAAGACATCGGTGGAGATGCAGCCTAATGCGGCCGTTTCCTGATTACGTGATCTTCAGCAAGAAAAGGTAGCGATAATAAATTACATAATCCTGGTGTGATTCATGCTCAGCTATTCGCATGCGTCTGTGGTATTTCTGCTGAGCAAGTTCTTCAATACTAGCCAAGAATATAGTGGAATTCGACAAACATACTTCGTTAGATGATCCTTGGTGCAAAATCAAGTGGGAAAGGAGATATACGGAAACTTCCTAACTAAACTGAATACTAATATTCAGATATGAGAACTTGAAAGTCGATATTTTAAACTGTATCTTTACAAAATATCGGGAAAGAAGAAAAATTAAATAACAATTCTTTAAACATTGTTTTATGTTATGTGGATATTAAACCTAAGGCAAACTACAATTAATAAGTATCACTATAATGAAAAAAAAAAGTGTTGGTAACCCTCTTATCGCAGACAAAATTT
Organism: Clitarchus hookeri; assembly: GCA_002778355.1. NCBI lineage: Eukaryota > Metazoa > Arthropoda > Insecta > Phasmatodea > Phasmatidae > Clitarchus > Clitarchus hookeri. The sequence continues at coordinate 17,874 of NQII01008025.1, read as the reverse complement.
CACCGTCAGAATTTACGGACGTTTGGTGCTGGTTTATTGAGCCTTCTTGTGGCAACAGCCCAGAACCCACCGTTTTCTTATCGACGACACACATAACATTCGGCGGCAGTTCCAGGCGCGTAGACAATACCAATACTTCCTGCAGAGAATTACACACCAGCTGTAGCCGGAAACAAACAGTGAGCTTCTGTACTGTAAGGTTATTAATGTATGGTACATGTTGTTACAGTAAGAAATAAAAACGTCTTGCGCCATCGCCCGTGCAGTGAGCACAGAAACTAGCATACATATAAAAGACGCCAGAGGGGCGTATTTAGGGTTGCCACCTTTTTTTCAAGCAAATAGAGTACATTTCCTTTCTAAGGTAAAAAAAAAAAGTACAACATCTTAAAATAGAGTATTATTTATTTAACCTACTATTTTTTTCCATGTATATTTTTTGTTGCTTCTGGCAACATCTAACAAATATTTATTTTCAAAGAACGTTTTCACGGCGTCTTTACAATCTATGATCATATTTAAATATATAAATAATTCATTTTTCCCACAGGCTTTTGTACTTTTGCCTTCGTTTTGTTTGCTTTGTATGATCCGATTCCAGTAATCGTTTTTTAGGTGTACTTAGAGATATACAGTTATCTGCATCCATAACTGAAGAATTATCACACACAATTTATACGTACAACACTACACACCAAGCAAAAACGGAAAACAATAATTTGAACTTCGAAATTTTCCAAAACCAACAGCAACACAAGTTACACACACAAGTGGACAAGTTGACATGATAATGTTATTTGACATTGACATTTTAGGTTACGTTCAAAAGCGACAGTGCTGCTTTGCATTTAATTTTATCGACGCGATGCGTTCTGTTCCACGCAATATTCGCTTTACCTTTTTATTTTTTTTCGTAAACAATTAAATAAAACCTTCAAACGTCGAAATAGGTAAAATAAAGTATTTTCACGTACTTTATTGTCCTCATAAAGTATAAAGTACGTTTAACCGAAATAGAGTACAATACTTTATTATAAAGTACGGGTGGCAACCCTAGGCGTATTACAGTTCGCGAGGGATAGAGGACTTAATAAAAATGTAAAAAATAAATTTTGATTTTTAAAGTATTCACATAGCTTTCAATTACAACGTTAAGCGAGATATCCTCAATATCATTACTTTTATTCTCAGTAAGCGCAAAGGCCACGGTGGTTTAGAGGCTGACTACTTGCCTATCACAAAGACGAACTGGATTCGATTCCCAGCGGGGATGCTCGCCGATTTTTGCACATGGGAATCGTGCCAGACGATGCCGCTGGTCAGCGGGTTTTCTCGGGAATCTCCCGTTTACCCGCCCCTGCATTCCCATGCTGCTCCATACTCACCTCGCTCCACCCTCATCAGCTACCAAGACCTTGATGTAAGGAGCCGCCCAAATCTCTCCAATCCAATCAGTGAGCACTACATCTAATGCCTATCCAAATTCTAGTTAAAGTCCTTATCCATGTCTCTATATTGTTTATAGTCAATTCACACTCACTATTTACACACGTTCAGTTTGTCTCTTCCATCATTTCATATGGCTGTCATTCACACACCCAGTTCATTAGTCCCGCCCACCAGACTCACTCTTCACTGTACGGAGATTTCATTCCCGCTGATCACTTTCGCTGCCACGCGTCGCTCTGCAGGCGCGTTGCTTCGCTGTCTTCGCACACCTTGCGCTTAACGTCCAACTATCTTACAAATTCGGAACTGTCGGCTCGCAGGCTCGTCGCGGGTTAAGAAGTCTCGCTTATCCGATCTATAAGGTGCCCCGCACCACGAGTTGCGCTGAGAGAGGCTAGGACAACGACCAGAACATTATTGCAACGATAACTTCAGAAATTCAATATGCTGAATGTGAAGGTCAGGAGAGTGTGAGTCCCGATAGGTTTATCTGCAGCAGCGGTACACGCGGCGTCGCGCCTTTGAAAAACTCCGACTGCTCCTCATATTACTGCATGGAAAGAAAACATTTGTTAGTGGCTGCAAAAACAGTTTTGTTGATGCTTTCCAAGACGAAATTTTTTTGCAGGTAAAAAACCGATTGTGGTGCCCCACAACACGTATATTTACAAGTACTGACGTTATTTAGTGCTTAGTAACATATTTGTTTATTAACAATAAATGTATTAGCTGCCACTTAAACATTTATTTGGCAGCAATAGCATTAATGTCATTCACAGTAATATAATTTTTCTGCAACTGCAAAAATACGTCTATTATACAGGACGAGTATAAAATAATACCCCCAATTTTAAGGCCTATAATATCAAAACCCGACAACCTACAACCTTGATTGACCAATCAAATAAAACGTAGAACCGTGAAGTTTGTTTACCACATATTCATAAAGGTTCAATGCGACCTCCACGAGTGGCCCGAACGATATCTACGCGATAATCAAACTCGTTCCACACTCTTGCCAGCATGTTACAAACAGCATCCTTTCTAGCGTTACCTATTGTAGACTCAATAAGTAAGAAAGGAGAAACAATGGCACCTTAGAATCCAAGTACTTTAGATTGTTTGACTCAAATATCGACAGGTACTGCTCAGAATTGCGGTTAAGCCTCTCCACCATTACATGTGACTGAGGGTTATCACTTTCATCCACGGTATCGTTGTTACATCCTGGAACATATAGGCTTAAAAACTTTCCGAGGTCGGAATAGAGTCCTAGTAGAACCCCAAACTTCGAGAATACATGTTATTCGAGTGCATCGGCCATAGTATGAGCTTCTTGATTTGGGAGGGGAATAACTACAGGCCACATAAAGTAATCTTGAGTTACCAGTAGATACTTATACACCTTTAACTGTGACAGACAAGGGTCGTAGATTATCTACTGCCATCTTCTCGAAAGGGGCTCCAACATTGTATTTCTTGAGGTGAACTTGTCCCCTGGCCCTTGAGCTCTTCCTTGCAGTGCAGGTGTCTCACATTCGGTACTACTTCTCAACATCCTCCCGACAATGAAGCCAGTATAATTGCAGTCTAACTCCGTTGGGATTTTATTAACATCAAAGTGCCCACTGGCTACCGCATTATGCATTTCTTTGAAGAGTTTGGGAGCCCTGCATTCTAGAAGGACCAACTGTATGTGCAGGTGTTTTCCATCATTATTTTCCCAGTTCCTGTAAAGCACACCATTCTTCAGTAGGAGGGAATGCCATTGTGCCCAGTATGCTTTGATTTTTGTTCTCAGGTTGGATAACTTTACCCATTTGCCAGCTTCTTTCCATTCTGCTANTGTGCCCAGTATGCTTTGATTTTTGTTCTCAGGTTGGATAACTTTACCCATTTGCCAGCTTCTTTCCATTCTGCTAACGGATGCAAAATGGGATCATTTAGCTGGTCTTACCTAATGACCTTAAATAATGTAGGTAGGTAGCCCATCAAAAAATACAGAAACTTGAATAATTGTCCACTAAACTATGAGCGGTTTGCTACTCTTTNTGTGCCCAGTATGCTTTGATTTTTGTTCTCAGGTTGGATAACTTTACCCATTTGCCAGCTTCTTTCCATTCTGCTATCGGATGCAAAATGGGATCATTTAGCTGGTCTTACCTAATGACCTTAAATAATCTAGGTAGGTAGCCCATCAAAAAATACAGAAACTTGAATAATTGTCCACTAAACTATGAGCGGTTTGCTACTCTTTNGTAGGTAGGTAGCCCATCAAAAAATACAGAAACTTGAATAATTGTCCACTAAACTATGAGCGGTTTGCTACTCTTTTAGTCTTGTCATTCACAACGACGACAGAATGGCTCACAGGCCCTCCTAGAACTTGCAACTGCATTGCTGTGAAGGTATCCAGAAATATGTTTTTTTTTTAANAGAATGGCTCACAGGCCCTCCTAGAACTTGCAACTGCATTGCTGTGAAGGTATCCAGAAATATGTTTTTTTTTTAAGTCATATTCTTGAAGATGCTGTATCGACAGTCTACTTGACCTTCGGGGTTCTTGAAATTAAGTAGCCAGAGTAANAAGTCATATTCTTGAAGATGCTGTATCGACAGTCTACTTGACCTTCGGGGTTCTTGAAATTAAGTAGCCAGAGTAATGAAGTATGGTCGGTTTTAGAATAAAGTATCTAATGTAAAGATAGGGGTGGAAGTGTAAAATTGCCATCACCATGGCAATAAGCTCCCTGCATGTAACATATATATTTCTCTCAGGCATGTGCAATATCTTATTGAATTATTCTTGTTGTATCTCATTCCGATATCCTGAATCTGAGACACATCTCCATTGCCTACATTACTAGCATTTATAACCATTATAAATCCGCCCTCACTTTCCGCGAATTCTAGGATTCGGGGGATATCAAAATTTCCTTCAACTGACTGAAATAAATATATACGAGATTGTATACGATGTATGACATGAAGTGAATCCTAAGGGCTGTACACATCTTTGAAGTTGGACCTAAAACACAAGTATGTTACAAATATCAGGAAAAACATTAAGATATAAGACTGACTGAGTGTCTGGATACTGGGTGACTGAACAAAGATCTGCAAACACCATCTGTCACTGTCACCAAATTATTTCATGTAAATAATCTTGGTTACCGCTCTTAATCGACCTAATCTTTATGACTTGGCAGCATATTTGGGATTAAAGTGATGGATATTATTAAGCATGTCACAAATAACGTAAATTGTTGACTTGTGTGAATATCCTAAACCTTATTATTTTCGAATCATGTTGTACTTTCTATATAGCATTTATCTGGCAGGTAGGTAATACGCACAACACCCAATAATACACAGTGGCGGCTATCAAAGGGACGGGAAGAATTCCATATATATATATAGTCGGTTCACGACTGGAAGAGACTTTCTTGAAGCCCTGCTAAAGATCTACTTTCACGCCCATTTCGTATCCTTCCGCAAAAGGTAAACAAACATTGCCATGTGACAGTCACATGGCAATGTTTACATGCAATGTTTGCATTCCACTATGTGTGTGTAACATGTGTTCGTACATGCACGTACCCATTATAAAAGTCATGTACATATTATTAATGGATATTCCACAAGCGTAAAGTTTTTAATCTTGAGAATTTCACGCAAAAGAATATGCAATGCCAGCAAAAAACATTTTATTATATAAACCCAAAATGCGAGTATTTTGATGAATCGATAATTGTTGTCTATTTACAATCGATTGTTAGTGACTTTCGATAAATTCCCGTACATCGAAGGCAAGATTTTCAGTATTTATCGAGATTGCTAAAGACGTTAAAATGGCGTGGTGGTATACTGAGTCGGATGTTTCACGCAATTGTAAAACGTTATTTAAAAATGGTTGTGACGGTTTTCGACAGGACGGCAGAGTTTGCGAGTGAAAGATTCTACGTCTTCGACAATGTGAAAACAATTCTTATATGCAAATACTGCAACGTTAGAATAGAGTGGCAAAGGAAAGACATGTACATGAAACACATAAAAACAGTACAACGAGAAAGTGAGCAAAAATTAAAATCATACATTATTAAAAACCAAATAATAAAGAGCGTATATTAGTAAAACAAGACAAATAAATGAATTATTATAGATTAAACAAGATAATCGCACAAATTCACTGGCATGTGTGTCAACAACACAAGACACGAAGGTTAGTAAACAAATGGCTGCGTTACTTTATTATAGGTTAAACAAGATAATCGCACAAATTCTCTGGCCTGTGTGTCAACAACACTAGACACGAAGGTTAGTAAACAAATGGCCGCGTTACTTTCACCTTGAGCGTGATCATGTGACTATTCAAGAAACGTTGAAATCTAAACCTGTTAGCATCACGTCATTAATAATTGGCATAATAAGATACAAGTCTTTTCGACACCCATTTCTAAGCGATAAATTAACAATTACGTTAAAACTTTCGAACTATTTCCTTTCTTTGTGCTGGCAACCTGATCACATAACTGTATCTGTGCTGGCCGCTGTTTGTAATGTTATATGCATGATGCTAACGGCTAGGGTGTTTTTTCATAGGTAGATTTTCAAAAGTTTCTTCCAGTCGTGAACCGACTATAGGTACATAACTGTGGAGCTGTAAAACTAGTATTTCAGGTCGAACTACATAAATGCATAGCACCCTTAGAATTGACTTTAAACCGTAGGCCGTATAACATTTTTAAATTTATTTTTCTATGACTAAAATTCAGTCGAAGTTGTCGCTCGAAATTATATAAATACATCGTGTGTGTGTATATATCGCACGGAGATGATAGAAACGGAGATTTGATCAAATCCCTAAGGCAGATAATCAATTCTTGGAAGATGTTAAAATGATAACTCTGTGGGGTGATTTCCCTAAAGAAAGTAAGTGATTTAATAAGGTCCCTTAATTGTTTTAGTGAAAAGATGAAATAAAGAAGTCAGGACTCGTCCGAAGCGTAGTCATAAATTAGGCACATTGGCCGAGGCCCAGTGCCAGCAGGAAGGTTTACTACTGGTGTTGACGCCTGCGGCGTCCCTATATGTTATCCGTCCGTACTCAAGCTCTAGCGAAGCTCACAGGCGGAGGACGTCAGTCAGGATTTAGGCAGCCGTGACGAAGGAGAACGGCGCCAGATCGGCACTGCAAGACGACCATTTGCATGGGAAGGCGGAGGCAGCTGCCCCCCCCCCCCGATATTGCCAGGGGACGCACCCTACACCCACGGCCGCGCTCACCCCCGGCCAGCCACAGCCATAAACATTGAGAACGGTTGGGGACGGACATGC